>JAJJMA010038004.1:0-15657 GCA_023529015.1 Papaver nudicaule
GCAAGATCCAGCGAGATCTTGATGTATATTCCATGTACAGTTTCTGCTCGTCTTGTGCGTCTCCGGATCCTCTATTCCCATTTTCCTTATTCCTCTGTCTCCCCAATCAAACGTCAACATGTGTCCAGTCTTTTAACTAATAAAATTTAGTTATCTTCACTTTGATTGTAATAGAATAAGAAAGGACTAAAGTGAAAGTCCATATTTTTTTTTTATTTTTTTTTTGTAATTCCATATTAGTCACGGGAATAAATAGACATACACCACCTAAAATTAGAACCAATTTCCCTTTTATTAATCTTTCATTACCTTTTTTTGGTAAGTGATCCTAACGATTTTTAGGAAATTAAAATTTTAATCTACTTTTAATGCATATATATTCTTAGAAATTAAATTTATAATCTTCTTTTAATGCATATATATTCTTATATTTAAATCGTAATCTCTTAACATTTTCCTAATTCAAAATCCACCATTTATTGATTATCCAAACTTGTCCATATAAATAGGTTTAAAAATAACTAATAATAGGATACATTTTCAGATCTAAAACATTCATTCAACAAGCATATACCATATCATGGCTATATGTTCATACTCAAACTCTCTAATTTGTCTTGTGGTTCTTTTTCTCACTATGACCTCATCAACAACAAAAAGAGACATTATAACTTTCCCCTCCAATGCGCACATTGATGTTAGCAAGCTTTGTTCTCTTGTCAAAAACAAAGATTACTGCACCAATGTACTATTTTCCTTTCCCGGTATCTATGGATTATATGCTAAAGATATTGGGGATATTTTTATTGATCAAGCAATGTACGGAGCCAAGGATGCAAACAACAAATTAATGGATTTGATTCCTAAGGCTCGCGGTGCTCAAAAAAGCCATCTTAAATATTGTAAGGGCCCATATTGTAATCAATTTTATACGTCTTTTCTACAAAAAGAGCAAGGAAACCTATCTTGGTTACTAGGTCAACAAGATTATATTGGATTAAAGAGAGAAGCAGATATTCTTGCAAAACATGCAATTGACTGTGAAGAGTCCTTCAAACCAGCACCATCTCCCTTGATGACACTGCAGAACACGAATTTCTTTAATTCAGTTGATATGATATCGACATTTTCATATCTTCTTATTCATCAATAATATTATTTTCCATACTTTCTCCCATGTTTAATGGATAGTACGAAGATTAAATTGAATTAATAAATATTTGTGTTCATGGATTTTCAGTTTTAGAATGTAATATAGAATATTTCGTAAGAAGAAAGGAAACATAATATTCCTCCTTAATTATCATATTTTCAATCTCAGTGGTGTGCATATCTTTTCCATTTTTAATATATTATTCCACTTCAAAAAGAAAAATAGAGGGTACACAAGCACAAAACTGAATTTCGGTTTTCGTATTTGGATTTAAAATATCAATATCTGACAGTTTTTCTATCGTTGAAGTTTTCAAGATTTGTATTATAGGTATCCATTTTTGGCAATTTTACTATAAGAGTTGAAAATGCATTACACTTCAGAATCATGCATCATTTACTATTATGTTAGAGACACCGTGACACCTCTCTGCCAAGATAATGCAACTTGATTAAATGAAATAAACTTAAAACAGTAGTCAAACATTCAGAAGAACAAAAAAAAATGTATTGAATGACTTTGAAATAGTCATAAACGCCACTTCTTATTCTTATCCTCGACGTAAAGGGTTTCAGGTAGGGCTGTCAATGGGTACCCGATTACTCGGAACCGAACCGGACCCGGTGTTAATGGTTCCGGTTCCGGGTCCTAATATTGGACCCATTAGCAATTTAGGTACCCGACGGGTAGGACCCGATCGGACCCGGAACCGATCGGTTTTAAACGGGTAATACCCGCCGGGTACCCGCGGGTATCGGGTACCCGTTTATTTCTTACTTTACTAGTGTTTCTAAATTCTAATAAAACTTGAGGCGTTTGTTTAGGTTTGACTTCGATTTTTTTAGGTTTTTCATTTTTTGTTAAACTAATATTTACTTTGACAATTAAAAAAAGAATAACTATAATTCTATGGTCAAATGTATTGGACTAAAATAAAAAATGAAGTATATTTATGTTTTTTGGAAAAAAAAACTATTGTTTTATTGATACCGGACGGGTACCCGGATCCGGTGATTACCCGGCTCTTTAAACGGGTCCGGTTCTGGGTCCACTAATTTAAGAACCGGACCCGGAACCGCTAGGACCCGGAACCGATCAAAATAATAGGTTCCGGTTCTGGGTAGTATACTACCCGGACCCGATAGGACCCGTTGACACCCCTAGTTTCAGGTGATTTACTAATTATTATTTTTTTTTTTTAAAAGAAGGTGATTTACTGATCAGATTTTCTTTGCAATAGTACCATCTTGTTTAGTAATAAACATTGATGGACTTGGCAAATGTAAATCTTTCAGAATCACTATTAATGTTAGGAAAACTTCAAAGCTTGGACACCTATTACAAGGTAAGTTAGCTGTTGACTTATCCTATAAGTTAACTCTAATGTAATTTTATGTTCTTCAAATGAGGACACATTCCACTTGATTCCCATAAACGACATCCAATTTAGTTGGGATGGCATAACTTTATGTAAAGTAGTGATGATAGGTTCTCGTTACCTACATCAATTCAAGCTTTTCGACAGAAAAAAATAAATTAAAATTAAAAGCCAAAAGCAATGTTGTTAATACAAACGGTAAAAGCTAGCTAGTAGCACTGCCTTTGTACATGAACAAGTTGATTTAGAAGTTGAGGATCACCCTGAACATTATTATTAGAGTCCACTGAGAGTTCATTGAGTTTTCCAGGGACTTGTGGATAAAGGCAGCTAAATATCCTTTTACAACCTGTATATGGATTCATAATTGCAACAACATTTGTATGAATATTGTATCTGCGTTGGAACAAGTAGAGGTAGAATTAAAGTTGTTCATGTTCTATCTCCGTTTACTTCTCGGTACTCTCAAAACTTCTTTCATGAAACGATAACAAGAAGAAATCGGATAAAGGTAAACGAGCCTTACCTTTGCAACGTTTTAAAGTGCTTCGCATGCATAATAACGAACTATGTTGTCTTCGTTACTCAAGAAATTTAAAATTAGTGGTACAATTTTCTGCGAGGTTGTTAACACATTATGGACCTGATACAAACTATAAATGCATCGACAAGAAAATGATTCGTCTAATCTGAAATGAGGGGAAACCAATACACTACCAACTTTTTGTAGTAGGAAAATAGACTATTAAGTGCTTTTAAAAACAATATAGAAAATAAAAAAACACACACATAAGAAGTTTTGTGAACAAGGAAACCGCAATCTAGGAGAAAAACCCTGAGACCATGTTCAAATTTCAACACACATCGTATTAAGCTGCTACAAACACTAGCCTACTATCAGACTTCAGACTGGAATGTAGTTGAGACCGAATTAACCCTCCAAGCATTTCAGTTGTAGTTGTGCCCCTACGTTTTTTGGCTTTCGCAAGAACCTACGCACTTGTTTCCCTAATTAGCTAACGTTCTCTATGGACTAAGAGTTACCCCACAGTCCTTCCTGAAGGCTAGCACTGTCCTGCCTCTAATTGAACGCATGTTTAGATTTCCTCAACATATTCAATCAAAGTTCAGGGAAATAAAGTTCTTTATCAATTAATTAGAGCTCATTGATCTTTCCCTATTGATTTTACCTTACAAAGTAACAATCTTAACCCTGGGTCTAGATTGTATTCTCTGCGGAACTTATAGGATCTAATATTACTGAAAAGAGCCTTACGAAGTTTCTACCAAAATACAACCAATCTAAGATACAGAATAAAGGATTCAAAAAGCTGACCCGTGCTTTAAGATCTTCAAGTGAAGTCTTTACAATCGTCGTAACCTTTTAAAAAAAAGGTTTCTAGATGACGCCCAACCTCGAACAATGATACATAATATTGTGTAGCGGATTGAAGGTGTTTGCTGCTGGAAATCATCTATTTATATTGATCATCAAGGGAGGTCTAGCTTAAGATTTATGCTACCTTTGATTGGGCTCAAGCAAGCTCGTGAAATAGAAAAATCCATAAGTTTCTTTGTGTCCAATCTAAACTTATCGAACCACCTTAAAACAAGAGTGGCTAAGGTAGTGAAAACAGATGGATACGGAGGTTGTGCACAAAATGTGGCTAAGATAATGAAACTGTGCACAGGTTCATGATAAATATGTGAACCATCTGATGAAAAAGGTGGACATGAGTTTCAGAACTCTGTATGGTTCGCGATAGGTACGTGAACCTTGTTCGGACAATTCAGTTCTATTACAGTTTTGATTCATATGGTTCGCGATAGTTATGCGAACTATGATATACACTTTGGAGTCCATAAAATTTTCACTCTAGCATGGTTCGCGATAGGTACGTGTACTGTTACCTTAAGTACTCAGTTTAAAAATCCAATGGACAATTCATTGTACATCGGTGAGTACGTCAACTTATACTTACAAATCTTTGTACACAATGGTAAACCAAGGTGCTAAGAGACAAAGAACTTTCTTTTCCGATATTTCTTGTAAAGTTTAATACACAATGCCATTGACTATAATATATACGATGTAATGTAGACACAACATCGAGGAATAATGATTACTAACCTTTTGATTAGACGATGACAGATAATCAAATGTGTAAGCTCCAGTATTCAATCTTCAATCGGTATTTCGTTCAACACCTAATATATCCTAGTCAGAGAATGACATTGTTGACCAATTCAAGGTTCGCGTTTTGGCAACTAAACTTGACAAGTAACTAGACATACCAATGCCGGTGGGTTTAACCGAGCAATTATTTAACATAATCTACATTGGCAACAAAACACACATGTGTGATGTATAAGATTGACTTAGCTCATGGTACTTAGGAGCTTGTGTGTTTAAACCAATTGTTGTAGCAACAAGTGAAATTAATAACAAAAATGAGAAAGATTGATCGGAGTCTGTAAGGCTCCCTTATGGTTGAGTTTCAAGTTAAACTTGACCTTCCTGCGGTTGGACTCAAGAGAGTTAGTAAATTGAAAGATCAAAATATTGATGACACCAACATATTTCTTCACAGTTTTTATCATATCTCCTTCATCAACATATTTCTTCACAATAATTTCCACCTCAAGTGCAACATTCTTGCGCTTATCGTAAACCTTTTCCCCAAGGTTCGCAAGTATAGTTGCAGGAATTAGTGATGAAGATTCTGACAACTAGAACCTAGAACCTGTGATTGAGTATAAATACAAATAGATTATATAGTAAAAAAAAAATTGAACCATGTCAAGTTGAGTCAGGTCAAAAGATACATAAAATACAGTACGTGAAAAAAGTCTAAAGAAGTCAAGATGAATAATGTGAAAGTACTTTTGCGACTAAATTCATCATTGAAAATCTTGTTATTATATATGCTGTAGTTTTTGAGCTATATTTAAAAAATTTCCCCAAGGTTCTCAAGTGTAGTCAAAGGAATTAGTGATGAAGATGCATACATATTACCTTCATCGAATTATATGTATATTTTCTTGTTTTAATTTCTTTTTGAGAACTAGAAACTGTTTTTAGTATAAATACAAATAGATCATATAGTGAAAAAATGAACCATGCGAAGTCGAGTCAGGTCAAAGGATAAGATAAAACACAATATATGAAAAAAGTATAAAGCAGTCAAGATAAGTTTTGCTAACAACCACAATATGGTAGTAATTTTGCGACTAAACTCACCACGGATGATCATGTTAACCTGTTATAGTCTTTGAGCTATATCTAAAGATTTTCTCCAAGGTTCTCAAGTGTAGTTGCAAGAATTAGTGATGAAGTCCTGATATTGTACTTTCATAAAGTTTTATGTATATTTTCTTGTTTTAATTTCTTCATGAGAACTAGAAAGTGTGCTTGAGTCATACAGTAAAAAAGTGAACCATGTCGAGTCAGGTCAAAAGATAAGATAAAATATAACATATGAAAAAAGACTAAAGAAGTCAAGATAACCACAACATAGCAGTACTTTTGCGACTAAATTCACCATTAATGATCATGTTAATACGTATTTTTTATTTTTTTTTGAGCTACATCTAAAAGCACTATCGGCTCTCGCAATATCTTTTTTGTTTAGTTCATGAAGACTTTGGTTTTGATAACATCATTAACACTTTTAAAGTCTAAGGGGTTTTGGAATAATGGACATTGCATCTAACAAATTCTTACCTGTTTTTGTCTTCATTTACCACAATATAGTGACAACCATACTAACATTAAAATCAAATGCACACATAAGCACTCAAATCAGCATAAAACAAAGTGAAAGTGCAAATAAATGAAGATGTTATGCGGTTGTTTGATTTTTTCCACACATTTGCCAACTCCTTAAATGACTTAGCAGAAGACCCATTTTCTTCCAACACACTTGTAGCGGCACTTTTGAGTTCTGTCATCCTACTTCTAACATGAATCTCTTATAGTATTCCTTCCATAAGTCCCTTGACAAGTCTTAAAATCTCTTCACGTCGTATAACCCCTTATTCGTTTAGTTTGGATTTAACGCAACCTTCAAATCTCCAAGTAATTAGAGGGACACCATGCACCACGCCTTTATGGGTTGAATTCCACCTACAATGCGTAAAAATCATCCTATCGACGTGTGGTTAAGGACTTGAACTTGAGGAGCCAATGAAGGACCATCCAAACCCTGGTTTTTGGTTCTTTCTAAGAACCCTTAAGAAATTAAAAGGGTCCTTGACACTTTGGGGATTGAAAAATGTTGCATTTGCAGCCTTTTGACTAGGACTTCTTGTGACCCACAAAAACCTATGTTCACTCATTTCTATCCCTAGAGCCAATTCATTCAGCTGCTCGCTAGAGGGCTTTCCACCACTTCCGAATGAGACAAATAGAACGGAGCCAACCGGTTGATCATCCAACCACTTCAAACAACCCGACTCATCATACACATTGCAGCAAGTTTATACATTTTGGCTTGGTGTAATTAAAACCCATGCATATGCCTCATTTTTCCTATCTTGCATCGAGTCAGGAAGATCAATCCCATTGATAGCAATACTCCCTGGAATTTTAATTGGTTCAGTAACATCTCTACACTCACAAGAGTACTCTTCATCCATTTTAGGAAAATATGAAAAAATAGCTAAGACCATGGCATTTGTTTGAAAGAAAACATAAGGTTTAATATTGAACTCATTTGCAACCTCAAAAGTATCAGTGGCAAAAGTATCAACAACATAAAAAAAAACTCTATGAGTTGAAGTAATGTGCATAAACGCGTTGGAAAGAGAAATTAGCGAACGACTTACAATTAATGAAATGATAGTTTTAATGCTAGCATCAGCTGGTAAATCACTTAAATAAACGGGAGATAAAAACATAGAGTTTATAAAACTAGGAAGAAATTAAGAATAGACTTCTAAGCTTTAGAAGGAGACCCAGTATCAGTTGGAATGGTGAATGTAACTGAGAAACCATGATTAAGAACTAGACGCTTAGCTAACTTAATGAATGTTATAAGATGACCCATACATGGACTTAGTAGCATATGATATGGGGTTGGGCAATTGCTGAAGTTACTTCCACTGTTCTAAAAAGTTTGATTGTTTATACGATCTAATTTAGATACGAGGTCGAGGAATAATCCTTACTAACCTTTTGATGAGACTACTATACATAATCAAATGTGTAATCTTCAGTACTCAATCTTCAATCTGTCTATTAAGCTAATTGTTTTTGTTCCTCAATTACTAAATATAGATGGTGTCGAAGTTCGGCTTCACTATCAATACATGAGTGTTACCAAAACAATTTTTAAGTTATTCAAGCTTGTTAATAATTAGCACATAACATTAAGTGAATAAGTTATGATATATAACATATACCAGTAGACCTTGAAAAATTATAGATTTTTTATACAACACATTCTTACCTGTTTTTTTCTTCATTTTATTCTCATTAAAATTGCTAAATGAAATTCGAATCGACGAATTATCTTCGTTTAGATTAATCGGCGAGGTTTTTCTGAAACTTGAAGAAAATACAAGTGACATAATCCACATGAGTCAGAGAGCATTAATGACTCCAAAGAATGATATTGTGTAAAATCTCAATAAAAAAATCAACATCTTTCCGGGAGACGAAGCAGTGTACCACTCATTTACATAGCTCAGCACGATCCAAAGACTTTGTGGAATGAGGTTTTTGAGCTATGTCCAAAAGCACTATCGGTTATTTATTTTTTATTTTTTTTGCTTAGTTTATGAAGACTTTGGTTTTGATAACTTCACTAACCTTTTTAAAGTACGTGGGATTAAGATTTTGGGAATAATGGACGTTATAATCCATTACAGAGGTTTTATTAACATTTATGAAAATCGATTATTTTATATTCGTACGTCCCACATATAGGTAGAATTTGTAAAATATCTTAGATTGAAAAATTATTTTGGTTCAAAAGTATGCATTACTTTCCCCGTTTTATCCTTATCCAATTCCAAATACCAGAAACATCAGATATACGTGGAAAAAAAAACATCTTGGAATTGGAATTCGATTTGTCTGTAATCTTGCTGAAATTTGTAGCAGAACAAGTAGATCTCAGATGTGGCGTGGAGAGAATCTTAGTACTCTTATCCATTATCTAAACCTTTTGAATTCGGATGAAAATCGCTAGCCCTAACCATATTCTCAATATAAATGGTGGGCTGATCGGTAATGGGGTGGTTTAATCCATTTTTTTTTTCCTATAAAAAAAAGTTTCAACTGAACTCTAACTTGAATATAATTAGTAACTATTTTTCTAGCCGAACATGTCAATAAGTTCAGCTAGAACGGGGGAAAAAAAAATCCTTGCCGGACCTAATACAAACTTGGTTTAAAAAAATAAAAATAAATAAATTGAAATAGAGTTATGCTTTTTAGAGCAAGCACTATGGTGCCTTTTTTTTGTGTTTTATCCTCAAATATTAGGTAAAAAAAAGCTCTCAAAACGCAACTACTATGGTTGAGAGGCGGCCATCGAAAGGCCGCCAAAATCTGGGGGTCGACCACTTAGTGTACGCCCCCAGTCAAGGTTTTACCTTGACCAGGCGGCCATTGATAACTAGAAATAGACAGAAACATTCGGGTTTCCCTCACTTCTTCTTCCACTCTATTCTATTTCCTCTAACCCCTAGTTTCTACGCCCTTCACCCCCTTCTTGATTTGAGTTCCTTCTAGGTTGAATTTGCACAAGATTTTTGAGGGGTTGTTGTGTACACGAGATTGATTACTTTGCAACTCTGATTTTTCAATTCCATCCATGATTTGATCCAAGGTAAGCAATTCTAATTTTAGGGTTATAATTTTTTTTTTTTTTGTGGTAATAATAGAAATCATGATTTTGTGATTGATTAGTTGATGAATATTTATTGTAATGGATTGGTTAATGCATTGTGTATGTGATTGGAGTTGATTGATTGATAATTTCATTTTGTTAGTGAAATTGGAATTTGGTTTATAAGTATGATTGGAATTTGGTTGATGAATGTTTATTGTAATTGAAATGTATGTATGATAGGTTTATAAAGTATATGGATTCGATTGTGTGCAATTTATGCCATGATTTTTGTAATTGCAAATATTACATTTGTTGTTCTAATGAATTTGTGTTGTAATGCATATAGGGTTTCAATGAAATGCTTTTAAGTTAGGATTTGATATAGGGGTTGCAATGCACTGAAGTGCTTTTATTGTATATGTGTTGTAGGATTCGAAAAATGTGGCCTCGACAGACTTCTCCTAGGCGTACTCAGTTGTATTCTATCATTGAAAGTCGATCAAAAGTTTCGTCTAGAGATAGTAAGCATGATTTGCATACAAAGAGAGGTAAACCCATCATTGAGGAAGAAAGGAGACATATAGGAGGCACGACGGGACACATGGACGTGAAGGAACTTGTTTGATGCAATGAAGGCGCTATGGTGATCAAGCAATGTGGATTCTTTTCGGTCCTTGATATCGAATATCCGAAGCAGAACTTTCCTCGGTTTCTCAATATGCTATCCGAGAGGTGGTGGACTACACACATATTTCATTTTGTTGGGTTCGAGTTGGGTTTTACTCCGTGGGATTTTGCACATCTCACGGGTCTAAGATTCGGCGGTGACCGAATACTTTTGACAGAGTGGTATGTAGCTGAATGGAATGATTATGCCCGTTGTAATGTTGATTTTTTGATACATTACCTTAAAGCCGCTCCAGGTACACTAAAGGAAGGCGCTGATATTCCTATAGATGAAGGTACAAGTGCAAGTGGCAGTGGTAGGGGAGGTAGAAGAGGTGGCATAGAGGTGGTAATGCTAGTTCCGTGCAAGGCAGTCTTTCTGGCAGCAAACGGTTAAGGCGTGATGAGGAATTTGTAGAGGAGGAAGACGGAGACGGAGATGAAGATGATATTCCACTTGAAGAAGATGATAGAGCTACCGAGGATGGGTTGATTGTAGTTACTCAACAGAACCATGATCGGCTGTGGAATAAGTTGTACTACAAGAATACTCTCCCATTGGAATCGATAAAGAAATGGCTAGTGGATCATGCAAAGGACCCAACCATTGGTTTTTGATGTACAACGTAAGAAAAATGTTATTCCCAAACGCCTGGGAAACAGTCAGTATCAAGTGGTTGAAGTTGTTTCAAAACATGAAGGACCTTGATAAATATGATTGGGCCAGTCCAGTGTATGCAAGGATTTACTTAAGCTTGAATTACTTTGTGTGCTCAACTACGAAAGGTACGAGGTTGGAGTGCTATTGGTACATCCTGCAGGTATGTCGATACGATGCTTTGTGACTTTCCTTGGTTTTTATTTTTTTAACACATACTCTAAATAAAGTTGTTACTGTACTTGATTTTGCAGCCCTGGTTTTGGTGCTATTTTGGTTTGCTACATCCTAACGTGAAGAAAGCTCTGACTCAGAACAATAGGGATCCATGGCCCGAAAGGTACTCTAAGGATCGATGGGAGACAGGTAGTGGTAAGCAAAAAGGACTTGCCAATTTGATAAATTCACATGGAGTTAGACATCAATTAGATATGCTTAACCATGACCAAGTGGAGTGGCAACCTTGGAAAAAAAGCAGATATTTTAACAATGCTAATATTTTACTTGCGAGACAACTTTCTATTGGGCATAAGGTGTTTTTGATCCAGAGGGTCGTAATATTATGTACTTGGGAAAGAGGTGCCTTAGGAAGGTAGAGGGAATATGGGGTATACCAATTAATCCGCCCGAAAATATAGCTGGGTTGTCCGAAATCTAGTTGCTCGGAGTTGAGACACCAAATAACGATGGTTGCTACGAGCCGTGCAGTGTAGATGACTATGTGGTATTTTGGAAGGACCGGTCTATTGGCCTATACGAAGTAGATGAGGTCCTGAATATCGGAAATGCCTTTCAGGTGCGAAGTAGTGGTGTCCATATCACAGAACCAGGACCAGGTGGTGAGCATTATCCTTTTGTACCACATATGAGTCAGGGCCATGGTCCAGGTTTCCCTGTAATTAGTCCTCCTTATCTGGATGTCTACGATGGCTTGCAAACAGCTAGGGTACCAATCGGGCAAGAGTACATGTCTAAATTCCCAGCACCACAATATGATGCCTCTTCGGGGACGGCGGTAAGTTTTCACCACCTTGAAATATAATTTCTGTCGAATAATATGTTCTTAAAATATTTGGCTCCTTATGATTTATTGTTTCTCCAGGAGCAATGGCGTGACCGGTTTGTTGCTTTGGAGGTGGCTAGAACTGCCGAACGTATGAGAGCTTTGCACTTAACACATGATATGTGCCAGGAGCATCAAAACACAAGGGAGGTTAGTTGGTCTATACCTTATAAAGGACCAGGGACATACATCGCTATGTATCACACCCCTTGTCCAGCATAATCGGAATCTTCAAGCTCTCATGGAACCCATATCTCAGAGACTCCTCCTTACCAGCAGGCGAATGCTTATTGTGTGGGAAGTGATGTTGAAACGACTTCAAACTTCGCTGGACATCCCCCAAACACCTTTGATGGGTCAACTAGTAACCAGGAAGTTCAAAGAGATCCCTGGATGGATCAACTTCATAATGACCAGGGATTTTCTAATTTTCGATATCCTTAGCTTGTCTTTAACCTTTGGTGTTAGTTGGATTTATGGATGTGTAATCTTGTTTACAACCTTTTTATGGAGTTTGAATGCTTAGTTGCTTTGGTAAATTATTGCAGATTCGAATTTGATTCCTGCAAATACTTTTACGCATGCTTATTTTTACAGTGTGTGATCACTTCAGTCATAATTATGCATAAAAGTATATGCATGGTCTTGTCGGTTAGGTTTAGGCTCACTAGCTAGCTACTCACAGAGAGGAATACAAAAAAAAGGGGTCTCGTCGCGTCAATCGTCTTTTATAGACGTAAAGCGAAAAAAAAGTGGTCAAGTCGCTTCTAATCGGTTTCGATTGGTCATTTCACTAAACAGTGTGGACGTTTCTTGCATTAGTCACTCCACAAAACAGTGGTCTCATTTTTGGGGTATAAATATGGCATGTTACCCTACCGAACCACATCTCCTAACTCTACTCACTCATTCACTTTCGTTTATAGCTTTCATTTTTAAAATTAGTGAAGCAGAGAATGAAGCTATAATCCAAAGTTTCGCATTTGTGTACAAACAAAATGATGTGAGAACTATGCGAGTAACTGTAGCTGAGATTTGGGCTCGAGTGATGACGAAACTAACTGAGCTTAATGATAACGTTAATAACAGACCTGTTGGAGCAATCAAGAACATAGTAAGGGTAATTAGATCTGCGATACGTCTCTACATTTCCTATCAGAGATTTCTGTATCAGACAGGTGATGGGCGCTATAAAAGATCTAATGTGGTAAGTGTTTTCCATTACGTCTCTATGTGTTTGAAGTTACCTTGACTCTCATTAAATAAATACTAAATCATCTACTACATGAGACAATGGCGGCGAACAATTATTTAGGTACTACTGGAAAACGGTTTCGTTTCCACAATTGTTACCTCATCCTAATCGACGCCTTCCCATGGATGAACCCGGAACAATACCGCAATGACTACCCCAACGAGTATACTGATGACTCAGAGGATGAAAGACGTCATTCTGCCTCATCAAAAGATGTAGATAGTGACGGGAGAACCTCATCAGAAGATGAGGAATAACAAATTACTGTAATGGTTTTGTGGGAATATCACTTTGTAAGCCCTCACGAGACCTAACTCGTCCAGTGGGGTCGCCTACTGGTTCAAAGGAGTGCAAATTAGATAAATAAGTTTTTTGGTCTTATGAAATCATGTTTGTTTGACAGCCAAAACATTAAAAAACTCTAATTTGCATTATCTCGGAATCTAAATTAAATTTTCCATACGAATAAAATGTTTGGTTGGGGATGGTTTAGTTGGTTTCATTGTGAAAAATCAAACGTTTCTTTTTTTTTAAAAAAAAATTAATCCGTAGCAAATTCGACCGGTGGATATCAATATAACCGCTGAGAACTAGTGGTTTAGATGGGGTGTAAGAGTGGTGTGAGGAAAAGAAAGTCAAACAAAAATAAAATCGAGGGGCGGACACTCAGTGACCGCCAAAAATTGGGCGGCCACCGAAAGAACGCAGGCGTTCACTGAAAGGCCGCAGGGTGCGTACACTAAGTGTACGCCCCTTAAAAACGACATAAAACTTGTAGCACATGTGAGACAACTTTTATGTTGTCTCAAAAGTTTTACATACATTTTAGGTCTTTTGACCTACTATTCATCCAAAAAGGGCATCATAGTGTTTGCTCTTAAGAGCAACTTTAATAACACAAATTTGGGATATGGGGTGTCTTAGGTATGACGTTAGGTATCCCACCACCCTAGTTAGGATAATCCAAAACATAAAATGGTAACACAAAACTTTTGTGTATACCCCAAAACAGGATAAGTTTTGGATCACATGAAACATTTTGGATTATGAGTAAATGTTGTTGAGTCAGGCAAATTGTAGGTTCCAACTTCCAAGAACCAATACAAAATATGGATCACTTTGTATGGATTCGGGTTACATATCAAACTTTCAGGTCATGGGCCAGATTTTGCATGACTGCTAATAGGGGTTATCAGTTTGTTTGGGGATCACAACGGAGATTTTGCATCGGGGAAATTGAAAATGAAACGTGAACATAATATTGCACTGCAGAGTCATCGGTCATGCATCATTTACTATTACATTGGAGACACTGTGACAATGCAATTTGTTGGAATGAAAGAAACTTAAAACAATAATCAAAACAACAACAAATTGATTTAGATGTTGGCAGCATGCTGAACATTAGTACCCGAGTCCACTGAGAGTTGGCTGACTTTTCCAGGGACTTGTGGATTAAAGGCAGCTAAATCTCCTCTTACAACCTGCATACGAAACCGGAGTTGCAATGACATTAGTATGAGTAAAATCTTTTTAGCTCTATCTCAGTTTATTTCTCAGTATAAATTATTTTCCATGAAACGATAATAAAAAACCAGATAGAATCTCACCTTTGCAATGTTACAAAGTGCTTCACATGCATAATAGCGAACTCTGCTGTCTTGGTCAATCAAGCAATTTACCATTGGTGGTACAATTTTCTGCCAAGTTGTTAACATTATGGACCAGTTAAAGTCTATAAACGCATCGACAAGAACACGATTCGCCTAATCTCAAGATCGACTTACTTACCTCAAGGTACTTAGCAGCTTGTGTATTCAAACCAATGGTTGTAGCAGCAAGTGCGATTAATCCACCCTAAACCCGAATCAAATAGCTTTCAATATCGATATTCAGAAAGATCGATTGGAGTCTGTTAGATCAAAAATGTTAAAACTGACCTTCCTGTGGTTGGACTCAGGAGAGTTGGTAAACCGAAAGATCAAAATATTGATGACACCAACAATTTTTTCATGGTCTCCCGCATCAACATACTGTTTCACAATAGTTTCTACCTCAAGTGCGGCATTCTTGCGCTTCTCGTAAAGCTTTTCCCCAAGGTTCTCAAGTATAGTGGCAGGAATCACAGATGAAGATTCAGACATAGTACCTTCTTAGAATTCTATGCAAGTTTTCCTTCTTGAGAACTAGAAACTGTGCTTGAGTATAAATACAAGATAGAACCAAGTCAAGTCAGGTCAGGTCAAAAGATAAGATAAAATATACTCCACTACCAACCCACACTATATGGCAGTACTTTTGCGAGTAAATTCGCCACCGACGATCATGTTATAGTTTTTACTTTTTACCAAAGTACATGCTGATGCTGTTGTTGTTTCTAGAGATACAAATTGTGTGATTCTGGGGCTAATGATAATTTCCAATCTAGAAAGGAGACGGTTGGGAGCCTTGACACAAGTTGAGCTGTTGGTGCAAGTTGGATCACAGGTAGCACAACTGACCCCTTAGTCGCAGAAGCACATAGCTTCCTTCTTGCTTTCGTCCTCGCTCGGCCATTCCAACTTCAAAATCTGATCACAAAAGGAGATTGTCCAAGATTTGTGCATTTTGCAAAAGAAGAGTAGCTCCATACAGTGGAGAATTTC
>JAJJMA010038077.1:0-10758 GCA_023529015.1 Papaver nudicaule
AAACAACTTAGGGTTTGCCTGTGATTTTTCGGGTTTTCAAATTTTTAGTATGTTTTCTAATCTTTTCAAAAGACTTTCAAAAGCTTGTTTTCTGGAAAGAAGCTCCTGTACTTAAACATCTAAATGACCTTAATGGCTTTGGCATGTTTAAGAGTTTTTGAGCACATCATCAGGTGATAAAATCATCCATTAAAGAGTTTCAAAATCTTGTATGGTGAAGTCGATTTCCAAAAGAGGCAGTTTATGTTCGCCTTAAACGCTTTAAACAATGGAATCTAGCCTTACGAAATACGATTACAAATTCATGCTGTATCTGAAATTTCATTTTAGGGTTTTCAAAATTCATGCTATACCTAAAAATCCATTTTAGGGTTTTCAAATTTCATACCATATTTGGAAATAAAACTCCATAAAAAGAAGCCGATGGAAAAAGACGATTTGAGCTAAAAGACAAAATAAATAGTTAAGGATATACCTAAAAAGGGCATATACGACTTATATTTCGTCCGAAAAATCCGTTACAGTGTACAGACTTACATGGCCGACAAAGTACACTGCGCTAGCCGCCTTGGACCTCACGGGTTTTTTGTTTTTTGACAGGTCATAACCAGGATGGCGTCAAAATCGGATTAGGCTCTGAAGCAGCGAGTAGGATCCTCGAAGCAAGGAACCGGATCATCAAGACAACACTTTACTAGATTCTCGACAAGTAAAGGGTTATCCCCCGAGGTGGCGGCTAGCACGGTCCAACATAGGGAGCCAGTAAACGAGAACGAGGTATATGTAGAAGACTTAGGCCCCGAGGGAGAAGGATTTCCAGAGGCAGAAGAACCACCCCAACAGCAAATACAAGAAGAAAAAGGGGAAAACGACGAAGAAGAGGACGAAGCATCCGATCCTGACAATGAAATGCCTGAGCACCAGCTTACCGAGGAAAATACGACAAGAGCTGCACGATTTAGAAAACTAATCTTGAAAAACAGAAAAATAAAAAAGCTAAAGAAGCAGCTGGCCGAAGCAAACAAAAAGGTAGCAGAAAAATCAGCATCCAATTACAGAGGAAGCAGCGAAGGACACTCTCGTCCAAACAACGTATCTCAGCCGAAGGAACCCTCCGTATCCAAAACGAACATCAAGACCAAGGGCGCCAGCAGAGGTCAAGGAATCACAGTGTCAAGCAAAAAGACCGAGCCTCCAGCATACACGAAGGCAAGCATACAGACATTCAGCGAAGGAAACCAAACGAAGAAAGATGCCGAGGCAAGAGCCCTACAGCAAGTGATGATGGATCAAATAAAGGCACTCCGAGCAGAAATTTTTTACAACCAAATCCAATCCAGTGACAGGATCAAACTCACTCAAGCCACGAATGATGTCAACCGCTCACCGCTAAGTACAAAAATCCTCTCATTGCCAATTCCAGTAAAATGCACGATGCCCACCTTCACCTCCATCTTCGACGGATCGGGAGACCCTACTGTACATGTCAAAATGTATCTCCGAGTCTTTCTGGCTTACGCCAATAGAGATGAAGTGCTTTGCAAGTATTTTCCCTCTAGCTTAAAAGGAGAAGCTCTCGCCTGGTATGACAATCTCGCAGCCGGCTCGATCTCATCCTTCGAGGAGCTTTCCAAAGTTTTTATACTGCACTTCCTATACAACAACTCCTCCAAGCCTGGAGTGGAGAAACTATTCAGCATTCGGGTACGCCCAAGAGAGTCGACCAAAAGCCTAACAAGCAGGTGGACCGAGCAGTGTGTAGAGGTGGGAAATGGAGCCACGGAAAAGGATAAAGTACGATCATTCCTCAACGCTCTAGACAAAGATCACCCTCTATACGACAGACTCTTCTCGAAGAACCTTGAGACGCTGCAAGGCCTTCGAAAGTACCAAAAGGAGCGAATTACCTTGGAAGAAATAAAAGAACAAGCATCACTGGGAAAAGAAACAATCTTAAAGCAGGTCCACTCGATAAACAACTTATCGCTCGAAGAGCGAGGACAAGCAATGAGTACTCACTTCGGGGACCCGTCGAAGCGAGGAAGACAAGATGATAACGGTCGATATGGGAACGAAGGTAAATTTGGTGATGGCAAGTACCACGATAACAGAAAGTACACTGACAACAGAGGAAACAACCCTCGGGGGGAGTTCGAAGGAAACAGCAGCCAGCAAGAACAAGGAAACAGAAAATTCGGGACGACCAAACCAGGATTTCCTGCATTTCACGACAGAAAACTTCCCAAGCTCTGCGTACCCATCGAAGATGCCCTTCAGACCATCGAGCAGTCTGAATTCGCCAGTGAGATAAGATATCCTCGAAGTAGAGGAAACCAACCGAAACATACAAAAAACTCGAGAGACTATTGTCAATTCCACAAATTTCATGGACACACCACCGAGGACTGCGTCACGGCGCAGGACCAAATTTATTTCTTTATTGCCAGGGGACAATTTAAACACCTTCTGGAGCTGCCACAGCCACCCCCAAATCAACCGCAACCCAAGGAAGAGCCAAAGCACGAAGCTTATGTGATTACCATCGACAGGGATATTCCAAGGTTCGGAGCTTGCAATTCAATTGTTCATACAAAGGGTCTAGAAGGAATTCAGACAGGTCGCATTCACAAAAGGGATTTGGAAGGTGAGGAGATATTCAGTGTGATAACAAAGAATCGCTTATAGGAGTGGCAAAAGCAGCCCGTGTTCTTTTCAGCGGCAGACATCCCCCACGAGGGAAGGATGCATAATGATCCTCTGGTCATTACCCTTCAAATGGGGAAGATAGACATGCCCAAAGTACTGGTGGACCCTGGGAGTTCTGTGGATATACTATTCGGCCAAACATTCGACAAGATGAAAGGTAAGAAAGCTGCTTTGGTACCTTCGGCTTACAACATATTCGGTTTCAACGGAAAGCCGTCAACACCTCGAGGAGAACTGATGCTCCCAATTCATGCTGGTAGCCAAAACCAACCAACTTTATTTTGCGTGGTGGACATAGACTCTCCTTACAATGCCATCGTGGGAAGACCATGGTTGCATAGCATTATGGGTGTCGCATCCACCTTGCACCAAAAAATCAGGTTCCCAACCCCAACAGGGATTGCGGAGATCCGAGGTGATCCTACCGAGGCCCGAGCTTGCCACGAAATAGATGTTCAAGCAAAAGAAGGCAGTAAGGAACGCTCGGAACAAGTTAAAAACCCAAGGATATCGGACGAGAGCATAGCTAAATTCCTAGCTGACACCGAAGCTGGAATGAAACAAAAGGGCAGCGAAGACAGCCAGTATCTCGAGAACCGAGAAC
Source organism: Papaver nudicaule (assembly GCA_023529015.1). Taxonomy (NCBI): domain Eukaryota; kingdom Viridiplantae; phylum Streptophyta; class Magnoliopsida; order Ranunculales; family Papaveraceae; genus Papaver; species Papaver nudicaule. The sequence continues at coordinate 3,311 of JAJJMA010038077.1, forward strand.
AGTTCCTCGTGGCAGAAGGCAGTCTTCAGACTCCGAGCGAGCAATCAGGTGAGTCTAGCGAAGGCAAAAACATCCAGCAAGAGCCCTTCTGGGTTGGACCATTTGTCATCGAAAGGCAACTTGACAATGATACCTATAGCTTGATTAACCTCGAAGGCCAGAGATTGAAAACCCCAGTGGAGGGGAGGTACATGAAACACTTAGTTTAAGAAAGCAATTCCATTTTTAAGCAACACTCGAAGAGATTTAATAAATGAAAATCGCACTCATTGATGCAACTCCCATCGAAGTCAAACTCCAAATACTGTCAGCACCATCGCAAAGGCTGTAACGCCAAAGGCAAAAAACGCCAAACAGGCTGTAACGCCAAAGGCAAAAAACGCCAAACAGGCTGTAACGCCAAAGGCAAAAAACGCCAAACAGGCTGTAACGCCAAAGGCAAAAAACGCCAAACAATAAAAAAGACCTCGAATAGCAGGCACAGAGCCGATGACCATATAAATCGTAAGGGCCCTACGAGTTATATGGCACGGTCCTCTACCCACAAGACACCCCGTTAGCGGTGGGTACTTTGAATCGAGGCTACAAAAGCTGACGATGCACTCGTACTCACTATCAAACGGCCACGAGGACTGCACGTTCTCGGGCGCCGAGGGGACGATAAATGGGATTAACATCTACCTATAGAGGAAGATGGAACCCCGAGGCAGTTGATTTGCTCGCATTTACAAGCGAATCGCTCAACCTAGGGACCTCCTCAAAACAAAAAACAGTCCCGAGGAAGGGCATAACAATAGAAAAGTAAACAAAAAATAAATTCTTTATATATATGTGCAAATGCAGGACACGAAGTGTGATAACAAAAAATGCGTCTATAAGCAAAAGGGCGCGGACACAACTACAAAGGAAAAGCATAAATACACAAGCTAAGAACATATATTATCTTTGGAACAATTGGAGCCATCACGAGGACCATCCTCGGAACCATGAACGGATTCGCTCGAACCATCACGAGTACCTTCGGCGACACTATTAAGATTCCTCAAATCACCACCTTGGGCAGCATCATCGTCATTACCACCACTAGCCACCTTCAAAAACTTTTCCAGTAAGCCCCTTTTTCGAAGCTCATTTCTAGCTAAGGCCACATAAACCTCCTGAGGGAGTAGGTACTCATCTATAGGAGAAACGACATCTGAGTCACGTGCGCCAATAGCGCCGTAAGTAGGAGGTTCAACACCAATGGTCCTGAAAAGGGAGCGACCATGCTTTCGGCAGGCCAGGCTGGTAGCAAAGGCAGTAGTTAACGCAGATCGGGAAAGAAGTTCTTCCACAGCTTGACCATGTCTTAATTCATCGCCTACAAGGGCAAAACCGACCACCAGATCCCTAACACGCGCCTGACATTCAAGGCGAAGCTCCCTTTCCTTGGATAACAGTTTAGCATGATTTGTCACTTCTTCAGAACGACGCTTGCGTTCAAGCTCAAGTTCTTGAGAAAGTCTAGCCGAATCAGCAGAGCGACGTTGGCATTCTTCGGATAATTCTTTGGTCAACTGCTTAACCCTGCTCTCGGCCTCCAACTTCCGTTCGGATTCAGTCACCAGCTGACTTGAGGCGTCGTCCCTCGCCGCCTCGGCATCAACAACCTGCTTCTTCAAATTAGCTTCGATACCTGAAAACGAAAACAACAAATATAAGAATAACAAAGACGGCGACTCAACTAAGGCTACGAAGTAAGCAGGAAGGCAAAGGAAAAATTGGGGGTTAGCTCCCTACTCTCTTTAAAAAAACCATATACTCAGCAACCTGGTGCTGATTAGTAAAGTGAGGCACCGAGGCATTCTTTCGGACATCCTAAGAGGAAATGACCCCGCTCTTGGCTAATTCTATTCGGTACTCATCAACAAGAGTAGCAGTCTGGACGTTCGACTTATTTGCCGAAGCAAGTTTTCGGCATATGTCAGCACAACTCCTTGATAGAACATCATTTTCATTAGTCAAGTCCTTATTAACATTCTTCTGGGTAGACAACTGCACCTTCAAATCTTTGATTTTCTCCTCTAACTTTTCAATTGAAGCCCTACCAGAGGCACTGACCGACCTCTCCAAGCGAGCTGCATTTCGCTCTTGTGTCAGTCGAGTCACATCTAATTGGAAAAAGTGATTCTCTCGGGACAGCAACGCGTTTCTATTTCTAATTTCTTCGAGAAGGCGCTCGGCTTGATCCCCTCTTTTTCTCTCGTCTACATAAAGACTTTCAGCCTCTTGCCTTCTCGCCCTATAATAATTCACATCTTTTAAAGCTTTATCCCTTTTTTCCAACAACGTAGTGCTATCACTACAATAGCCTTCGCCACTTGAGGCAATCTGAGACGATTGTCGACCATTTCGAAGCCGATCAATAGTCAGTTGAGCCTCCTGAAGTTTTTTCTCGAGCTCTTCCAGCTCGCCTTTTCAAAAGCAAGTAGCAAATCTGTTTTTAGCAAGGCTGCAAAAACACAGAGGTGCTAAAAAACCAACAGGAAAAACAAGGGACTTACATATCGATTGTTTCTTCGCCTCAGCACTACGAACCTTCTCCCGAGCCAGCTCCTCCTGCATCCGATGAAATTCTCGCCCATGATACTCGGTTTCACCAGCTTGATCAAAGTTGTAAGCTAGAAGACCAGTGGCATGATAATCGCCCTAGTAAAAAGTAGCAGAGGCTATAAGAAAACAGATTAACAAAACGCTCCGATGACATCGGCATGGGCAGCAAAGACACAACTCACCGCCTGAACCATGGACAAACTCTCCTCATAGGACAAGGGAGGATGGCGAAGATCGTACTCGGCTCGAGGACAGTCACCCCCGAAGAGGTCACCAAGCTTCCTACAGAAATCCGGATCCAAAGGCTGCCCTACAGGATCCGAGGCATAGGCTTCAAAACGAGTTGAAACCTCGGAAGTAAACTCGTCAGGATTGTAATTTTCAAACAAAACTTCCTTAAACTTCTCGGCAGTATAAGATTGCCTATATCTGCAAGCATAACTCGGGGCAGGCGGAAACACCGAACTTTGTGGAAAACCAGCGACGAGCTCTTTGGAAGAATCCATTTCAACATACGAACCATCCTCTTGGGGAGCAAGGAGGTCCACTGGTGTAACAATCTTCTTTAAAGAAAGAATAGAAGGTTCGCCAAAAACATTCATGGAGGTTTCTATCGCTGAGGCAGAAGCACTAAATGCAACCTTCGGCGCGGAAGAAGTTGAAAGAACAAAATCCGAGGTGGCACCAGCCTTCGAAGCTACAGGAACTACATCCGAGGCAGAGGCACCACTAACGGTGGAAGGCAGGGTAATCCGAGGATTCGTGGCGACCACCTCCTTGACAGCCATTCCAGTCGCCGTCGATGCTGGCATTGCCTTATCAACACTAATTTTCTCTTTCGGAGGAGCTGTAACAACCTGGCGGCGACCAGTTTGAACTCCTTTCAGAATCGCCTGAAAGACGGATTTTTTCAAAGGCCGAGAAACTCCAGGATTTTTCCCATAGCTAAAACTCATCAGACCACGACTAGGGTTTAGAGCACCTAAAGGCCGTCCCTGCAGATAAGGATTCGTCTTCATCAGGAAACAAACAGAGGCAAGTATGAATACTTCGGAAAGAAACGAAAAGAGAGTATTTGTTACCTGCTGCATAGTCTCCTCATTAGACCGAGGACGCTTTAGGCTGCTCGAGGGCTCGGCGATGACATCCTTGCCCTTTCCCGAAAACGAGCGAGATAACCTCATATCCTCGTCAGAAAAATAAATAGAAAATAGGTGTCGAGTATCGAACTCGTGACCTACCTCGAACTCAGTCCGAACAAGGAATCGACCAGAGTCCCTCCAGCCTCGGAGTATAGGACCTCTGAGAAGTATAGGTTCCGAAGACCAGTCGTCGTCCATAGAATATTTCAAAGATTCGGGGAGAATGTCTCGGCTACCTTTCACCCTCCGAAAGCTAACCCCCCAAGGAGCTAACTTATTATCTATAGTTAAAAAGGGCTCGTAGTGCCTAAAAAAGTTCTTGGCAGTAAAATAGTACTTTGATGTGGATTCGGGAGAGGAGTTATTCTCAGACTGAAGAACCCACTGATTGATAAGAAAAATGGAACTGCAAGTAAGTTGCATCACACCTCGAGGTTCAGGAAGAGAGCAAAGGATTTCAAGGAACAAAGGATTGGAAGATTGATAAAGAGGAAGAAGCAACCCAGCAGATATCTGATGAAACGTCACCACAAGTGCGTCCTCGCTACATTCATACTCCCTGACCAATTCTGGAGTCAATCTAGGAAAATCAATGGCCTCGATTTGGAAGCCCCTTCCATCAGGATTCACACCATTTAGCCTTAAAGAAAGGGCCTCAATCATGGAATAAGACATGGGAAAAGGAAGATGCAGATATGAAAACGTAATAACCGCCGGCGGACGGAAATAGCAGAGGCCACTTAAAATAGAGAGGAGGAAGAAGGGAAAATATCAAATAAGTTAACTTTATAAAAGAAAAAGTCGATTAAAACAATGGGTCGAGAAGAAAAGAACGGATGGATCGCCTGATATAAAGATAAAGGTCGGAGAAAGTTTCACGAAAAAGGGCCGCCGGCGCCAAGGAAGATGAAAACGAAAGGTCTAAAAGATTTTTAGGGGGGAGAAGCGAAACTTAAATAATGAGAGAAACCGACTCTACCAGTCAGAAGGTGAAAAGCCGCGAACTAGGAGAACGTGTCGAAAAACACGCACCTGGCAAGTAGTGGGGATGCTTGACAAAGAGGTGGCAGAGAGAGAGTTTCCTTCCCCTCCATCTTCGATACAAGGAAAGGAAAGAGGCAAACTGTAGGGGGTAAAACCCCTCGGAACACGTGTCTCGCATCCAAGAAGCCAAACCACACCGAGAGGATCGACAGCGAGATCTCGGACCAGACCAAAGGAGAAGGAGGTTGCAGACGAGCGAAGCGAAGACTCGGAAGGAAAGAATTCGGACCATGTCGAAGGACCGAAGCCCTAGAATCAACTTCGGATCGTCAGCGAATAAACCGCCTTACTCGACAAGGACTGACACCACCACGATTGAGTCATTTGTGTTTATTAGCTGTAAACCACCTAAGCTCGGCCTATATAAGGCGAGCTTGGAAAACGTTGTAAGGGTTGGATTCTCTTTGGGTTAAACCTAAGCGGCAAGAAGGAGATTAGGTCTGTATCTCCTCTGGTTCCTTAGGGTTATATTCATGTAATCACAACATAGAAATATACACAAATCTTCTTATATTTAGTCTTTGCAGTTATATGTTATGTCTTTAATTACTGTTTGGATTACCTTCGGTAATGTTCTTGTGGCCTTCGCACCATTGAATCTTAACTAAACTACTGTATGTATGAGTAGATCTGATGGATATGGCTCCTTGAGTACCTATGCAGATTTTCTACTCGTACAACACATGTGTCTGCACGAGGGAAGGCGAACTCAACAAGAGGCGCTGATAAGATATCAGAAAACATAGCAGGGGACTCCTCGCCACCGCCGCTCTTCACTCCACCAAGTACCGATAGCAATACCGGCTGCCACGACCCAAAGAGAAGCGTGAAGTACAACATATGCTCCCTTGTCTCTACCAAAGCGCTTCATCATCATGGGAATATCCTACTCGACCAGAGATGTCCATACAGCATGGAATTGTCCGCTACAGATCTCTCGAAGGAAAGGAGACTCAAGGGAAGAACTCTAATCAACACTATCGCCCACAACCTCAGTGTTAGAGCTACCAACCAAGTACGGTAAACCATATTGTGGAGAAATTATTTTATTTTGGGTCTCCATGGAGCAAACCTATTCTGGAGACAAACAAAGACGTGCTCACGACTACATACCAAATTCGTTGTACGACAACCTTCACGAAAACGAGCAACGCGGAAAATCAGTATGAGATCTGAAGGTGAATTTTAGAAAACATCTTCCTTCGGGTATATTATGTGTAAAATTTTCGTGGCGATCCAATCCGTGGATCAAGAGATACGGCGCCAACATTACAGCGCACCGAAGTAAGTGGACAGAACTTACACACAAAACCAAAACAGTTGCTGCGGAGAGCTCGTGAGGAGTCCTTGGGTAAAACTTATACACAAGCTCCGTTTTAATGTCTACAACTTTGTGGTAAAATTTCATACAATAACTCCATGTGGTTTGAGAAATATGGCGTGAACATTGGAGAAAAGAAGAGCTGTCAGAATTTCCTGCGCCAGCAACTTCCGTCGCGAAGAAACCACCGGTTTGAGAAATCCACAAGGGATCTTGGAAAGATTTTCGGAAAAAATCTTTCTATGTATGTCTCCCAACACATACTAAAATTTCGTACCAATCCACCAAGGGGATTGGGAGATACGACACAAACACTACAGCACACGCGAGACGCGCAATCAGGAATCATGTGCAAGACCACGCCGAGTACTGCGGAAAATCTACGAGGAGCCTCGAAGAGATTTTTGGACACAACACTTCCCTGGATGTCTACTACCACGTGTAAAAATTTCGTGGTGATACAACCAGTGAGTCAAGATATATGGCGCAAACATCAGGAGACGCGCAAGACGCGAACTGTCGGAGTTTACAACGAATAGACTATGGTGCAAAGCTCGTAGCACCGCCATCCACGACGCTACCAAGACCATGGAGCCACACACCGGGGCGCCACATATCATGGAGCCACACCTCATGGCGCCACATCTCATGGAGGAACACCTCATAAGCGCCGATATCCTCCTGGAACTTCACTACACATTAAAGACAGCAAGGTAAACATCTTCACCAAGTAGTTCGTCTATTTTGAATCCAACACCCTCCTCAACGACTGGGGACTTGGCGCAATCGTCGTGCTTTTTGGGAAGCCTCTGTAGAGGGGATACCGAGACGGGACGGCACATGCTCTACACCAAAAACGGAAGGCGCTCAGATCCACACCAAGGAAAAAGAATACGATCGACTCCCCCGCAATGAACGCGCCCTGCTGGAAAGTACACCACCCAAGCTTGCACCAAAGGCGTTGCTCAGGAAATTGGCTAATTGCATAACCATTCTCCAGGTGGAGATGATCAAGGAGAAACAAGGACTTGATCATGACAAGAAGGAGGAAAAGCTCTCTGCTAAAACGGGTAAAACCTCTCCATTCTTTTCATTTTTCTTGGTTAAGACCTAGCCTATGTATGTATTCACACCGGGGACCTCAATAAGCGTAGCGTCCCCTTCTCTAGAAAAGTCACGGCACCACAAGAGCTTGCGGTGCCACAAAGGTCGTACGAAAGTGTGATCTCGCATCCATATGGGTTTAGAAACCCTAGGGAGTCCTCAGTCGAGTCGAGCCGAGCACCATCGCCTAGAGGACAGACCTGCCAAACCTACAGGGGATGCACCTGGAATGCCCCGAACCTCGG
>JAJJMA010038088.1:0-15276 GCA_023529015.1 Papaver nudicaule
GCAAAATAGATATAAAAGTTGTGCATTTTCATGACAAAGCTCAAGAGGAGACAGTAACTACGCATTTTCCACACTCCATGGCAGGGGTGGTGGAGCATTAATGAAAATCTGTGTGACAAGTTGCCTGAGATAACGTAACTATTGTTTGTAATTATAGACAGACCCACCTACCAGTCAATCACTGTCAAAACCGATGAAATCACATGGATTAGAAAGAAATTAAAGCAACCCAACCTATTTATACAGTTCTTACATTTAACAAGCATATTAATCAAACAAATAGACAAATTATTTAGAGTCTGGAACCCAAACTTGCCCAAATTCTTTGTTCTTCGTCATGATTGTTGCGGTGAGAATCAATTTCCACTTGTTAACAAAATCACCTTGAAATCACCGGTCAATCGAAAAAACCGTATTTAACCCTAATTCTCTCTCTCTCTCTCTCTCTCTCTCTCTCTATGTATTTTTTCAATAGAATAAGTGGCTTATAATCCTATACCTAAGAGCATCTCCAATAGTGGGTGCTAAAAATCCTACGTGGAGGTCTTATTTAGACTTTCATTTAAGAGGGTTTATGTGATAAAACTCTTTGATGCAAAAACCATCTCCAATAGTGCAAGGTCTTAACCCTTAGATTTTATATGTGGATATAATTAATGAAATAAATATATTGTTTCTCTTTTTTTTTCTTCTAATGGCTTAAACCATAATTAAAAAAGAAAAATTAGTTAAATTAGTGACATGGAGGTCTAGCAGAAAGTCTAAATAACAGAAAGACTTTCTTAAAGACCTTTTGGTTGCCATGTCATGACTCCTAGTTTTGAGGACCCTATTATTGGAGATGAATTTTTGTTAAATGGGAGTCTTAAGTCCTATGTGGCATAGAATAAATAAAATTAGACCCACTGTTGGAGATGCTCTAATCTCATCTTTTACTGCAAGTAAGCAACCCGTGTTTCTAATCTAGCCGTTCATCGGATTTTTGATTAAACTAGATGATGGCTTTTCAACCATTTACCAATAACAGATCTCTCACTGTCCATTCAAAACCATTATCAGTCGTTTATTTAAATTTTAATTGAAAAAAAATATTTTAACGGAATGGCAAACTTGTAATATAGTGGTATAATGGAGTGGCAAACTTGTTATTAAGCTACCGACGGCTTGACATTAACCCGAGTGGACTAACGGTCAAGCGACCCAAATCTTCTATTGGACAAACTTAGTACCCAAATCTACCATCATATTAAAAACCTACAACCCAAATACCAAATTTCTATTTATATATTATTTTTTTTGAATTTGAAAGGTTATATAATTATATTAAAGTTGGACTTGGACCGAAGTCCACTACCCACAAGCTCAGGTAGCTAGGCAAAGAAATAAAGAAAAGTTCCCTTCCACCCCGATGCAGACGAGATTCGAACTCAGGTCGCCGGTATCATCACTCAACAACTTTACCACTGTACTACAATGACATTTTTTTTTTTTTTATATCCTATGTGTCATGGAAAAATATGACATCCACCCACCGTTGGATATGATATGATGCCCATTTTACGGATTTTAGTCAGCACTGCTGCTTAGCTGATTATACTCCTAGCAGCTAGTTTTATCAAGTTGTTTTTACCGTAGGCGAGATAAAAATTGGAAGAAAATTCTTCGGGAGTTTACTTTGACACAAGAGCAACCAACGTAGAGCAACAAAATACCAGCGAACCCCAAATCTCTTTGATATATCTATAGATCAAAGGAGGCGAGGGAGGTTGTTGAATTGCTTCCTTCTCCTCTCTCTCTCTCTCTCTCTCTGAATCTCCAAAATGAACGGTGGTCCATCTGGTTTCCGTAAGTATTTTCACTAAATGATGCCCTAATTTGCAGATCTCTATTTTCTTTTCCCTTTTGACGAAATCTCTTCATTGTTTCTTTGTAGAGAATGCTCCTGTCTCAAGAGCCTTCGTTCTTGCTTCTGGACTCCTTACAATTTACTTTGGGATTCAAGGTCGTTCATCCACACTTGGACTGTCATATCAGGTATGTTAATTTCCAATTTTTCTGTTGATTTTGGTCCTCTCATGTTTAACTTAGTATAGATATTTTTTTTTTAGGTTTTTGTGTTTGTGTTTGCTGTATCGTGGTTGTGGGTATTGCGTAATTTGAATTTGAAGATCTTTGATATTCACTAAGACGTTAATTGATTTCTGTTACTTTCTAATTGCAACCATTTCTTGACTTAACTATAGTTTAAGTGCAACAAGGATGTATTAATCCCCTTTATGAACTATGAAGGGGATAGATATGGCGTGAAGCTCCTAACATTGAGTTTAACCTAAGTACCAGAACAATGTTCTAAATCTTACATTTGCACTTCACAATCGGCTGCAGAGCTATAAATAATATCTATAAATAATATCCTGGACTTTGGATACTGTCAAAAGAGATATTGTGTCATTATGTCATCCTAAATAACATCTTTGCGCCTAGAGTCGGCTGAAAGAGATAAATTGATAATGCATGTTCGTCCCCATTAGGTATGTACTATAAAACCCGAATTGGTGTTATCTGCTTAGTCGAAGCGTTCAGTGAGATTCTTGGTCCAAATAATGAGTCTCAGCTTTGTGTATTGCTACTTTCATGTGGTTTTTGTCTGGAAAGGTTGGATCTCATTTCTCCATTATCAACCATTGTCTCTTTATCATGTAAACTGGAAGTTGTAAAACTTGGTTATTATATCAGTAGCCTTGTTAGTTGTTCAAATGTTTAAGTTGCAGTACAACATATAGTTCAAACTCCAGATAACCAACCTTTTTCAATCACGAGTTTACCTTCATAGTTCATATCAAAACATCTTTTATGTCTGTGTTACATAGAATAATACCAGTGCTACACGCACTGGTAGTCTAAGTTCTTAGGCCATTCTAAAAACTAAATCAGGTTTGTGATTGTCATGGTTTTCCTGTGCAGATTGGAATATTTGAGTAGTATGACCAAATGTGTTTCATTTTTTCTTACAGGATAGTTTCAATAAGCTTAAAGTGTGGAAACTAATTGCGTCGGTCTTTGCCTTTTCATCTACACCAGAACTGATGTTCGGATTGTATTTACTGTACTACTTCAGGGTATTCGAGAGACAGATAGGCTCCAACAAATACTCGGTTAGTAAGGATTGACAATTCTAGCGTCTTTTGCTGGCCAAGTGATTGGTCATCCTTAGTGACCATTTGGCCCAGTTCAAAATGACTGAAGCTCACACTAAACGATTCACTAAAAATAACATGCATAAACTGAAGCAATGTTTTATTTGTCCTTTGTCCTCATCTGCAGAGGGTACTGAATTTGTTACTTACAGAATACTTTTATTGTGTTATGCAGGTTTTTATCTTGTTCTCTGTGATCATTTCATCATTGTTCGAGGTGCTTGCGTTGACACTCCTTAAAGGTACATTCCTTGGGAGATCCTGAAAACCTTGTTTTCCTGCTTATGCACTATTATATACTCCAATCTTCGTAATAGGGGTATTATTAACTGACTGTTAGCAGCGGACCAGTTGACGTACAAAGTACTTACATGGTCATTTGTGCCCTTTCATACAATATAGTAAGCAACGCTAGAGGATTGCACCATATATTATTACTGCAGTAAACATATACAATCCTAACTATATTTACAGACTGCATATATCAAGCAGGGTCTAGGAGGTTAAAAAATATAGCAGTTCACTTCTAATCTTTTTATTTTCTTTTTTCATCTTGTGGTTGCACCCTGATTCAGGCATGATTTCTAGTGCTACACTTGTTGTATGAAAGAATTTCTTGTTAGTAAACTGTTACGCCTACATGTTGCAATGATCATCATGAGACTTGACTAAGAACCTCTACGGTTCCGACCTATGTTAATCCCCTTTCTTCTGCCTCCATACCCAATCATCATATCTGTCAAGGAAAAAAACGATGATTAATAGTGTTAATTTCTATTCATTTTTGTTTTGCAGATCCCACCTTGAATATATTAACCTCAGGACCCTATGGTCTTATATTTTCGTCATTCGTACCATTCTACTTTGATATTCCAGTTTCAACACGATTTCGTATATTTGGTGTTAGCATCTCTGACAAGTCTTTCATATATTTAGCCGGTCTACAGGTAACTTTAGTTCTTGAACTTCAAAATTCAGTTTTCTTCTCTGGTGTGTGGGAGCTGAGACGATTCTAAGAAAGGACTTCAACCTACACGAGTTTAACTCTGTTTCTATTTTACAGCTTCTGTTCTCTTCCTGGAAAAGATCTATCCTCCCAGGTATATGTGGTATTCTTGCTGGTTCCTTGTATCGCCTCAACATTCTCCGCATCCGCAAGATAAAGGTAACTTTCTGATACTTTTTTTGGGAGCTTTCTTCCCAGAAGTACTCAGCTTCAAACCTTTTTTATTCGACTGATCACAATAATCAGTAAGATCCAATAAGATAATTTGTCGAGCCAAAAAGCTGTAGTACTCTAAGATTATACCATAATTGTAATATCTAAAGAAAGCCAAGTTGAGGCACTCGAAAACAATAATTATTTAATAGAAATATACAGATTTGGTGTCTATTTGTCTATTAACACCTTCTGGAAAACGGCATTCCCTATAAAAAAAAGTTACCCTGAACCCTGAACTGGTTCAGGGTTATGAAAATTTGATTTAAATTAGTAGATCCAAGCATGTTGTTCTTGAAATGCAATTGTGTGATTTTTTTCCCCCAGTTCCCCGCATTCGTTGCCTCTTTCTTTTCACGGCTTTCTTTGCCCTCTCCTGGAACTGCACCCCCTTCAACAGCAAGCAGGAATGTCATTGGAAATGTACCTTCTTTCCCAGGTCGTGAAGTGCAGGCAAGTATCTTAACTAGTTCTATATTAGTCTTGTTACTCGTGAAGTAGTTAGGTTTGTAGTTATGTAATTCAAGAATCATCTTATTTCATTTGCATCAATCTCTCTAACCACTCCACAGAAAAACTATATGATTTTGAGTGTTGATGTTCTGAAAGGTTGAGAAATTAATATAGTAGAAGATCAGTATTTAGGCATCATTGTCCTTTTTTTTTTAACACTTACCTATCTTCTTCATTCAATCATTCAGTACAATTTTCTTATCCAATTCGGGAATACCAAGAACGGTAACCAAATGCAGAGAGTCCATTTGCATGTGTCATCCAATTTGAATCCTGGTACAACTACAACAATACATAGGAAGGGATAATACATCATTTTATTCCGCATTGGATCTGTGTGTCATGTTAGTTATCAGCCTGTTGTTAAGGTGAATATTACCGCGCTAGTTCACCTAGAGAAGTCTATATCATGAAGTACTTTTTTGTTTGATGCGTCATTCGTGGACGTGTTCGTTAGAGTAGAGCCATCATCCCATGTACAAATTGAACAGAAATTATATATTATTTCAGCCGATTTTTTTTTTTTTTTTAAATTGTCTTGATTCTCTTGAAACACTTCATAGTTTTTTCCCAGAACTTGGTTTGTGGTTTACAATATGTATCACAAACCAACCATATCTTTCATTGGTGGATTAAAAGTCCACAAACTCTTTAGAGTAGAGGCACAATATGTATCATAGGTGGGGAGGCGGGAGTAGTAGCACAAAGTCGTGTTACAATGTGTGAAGACAATTATGCAGATAAACCATTTTTGAAATGGTTTTTTTTTGTCTCCTATTTGGATCATATGCTTCGCGTAGAACTAAGGTTTATGCCTCTACATTGATCAGGTTTAAGACCTGTGCCTCACCTTGCATACATACCTTACGTAGACTAATATAAAAAAATTAAGATAATTAGTAACATCATGTGAGGGTTTTAGTTTCTTAATGGTGTGTGCTTCTTTCCTTGAAGATGAGTGCTAATTAAGGTGTGGAGTGGAGTTGGAATTTTGCTTAAAACTTGATCATCATTATTTCTTTCAACTTATCTTTTTCTTGTGTGTGCTTAGAGAAATAATCCAATTGCTCCACCTGCTTTCACCACGGAGCCACCTGAGGAATCCATTACTACATTAGTGTCAATGGGGTTTGACAGAAATACTGCAAGGCAGGCACTGATACATGCAAGAAATGACATCAACATGGCTACAAACCTTCTCCTCGAATCTCAATCCAACTGATAAAATCGTTGTCAATATCTTTTTGCTATAAGGAGGCGAGTATAGATTATATAAATTCTTCGTTAGGGTTACAGCGAATATCATACCAGTCCGAAGTAGAATTCCTGTAATTGATCTGCTCTGCTGTTTGTGAACCATCTAAGCTTTTCATGGTATCCTCGTTATCATTTTTCTATTTCTAGGGTTGTCCATTTTGAAGAAAGTTATACGTGTCTACTAATGAACCTCTTAACACTAGGCCTGACTGTATAAAAGCTTTTTTTGGATTTTAAACTCTGTTCATACCTAATTTTCAGAGGAGATTATTCAGCTTTGTATAGTTGCAGCTTCATATATGTATGCAGGCTTTTCAGTTCAATTGGTTTTTACATTTTTCTGGTATGATATTTTTCTCAGGTTTTAGTGCTCTTTAACACATGCTCGATTTTTTTTCCTTCCAGATGTCTTACATTGGTTTTATTATGAAAGCTGATTCTGGGGCTTCAAAAAAAATTGAAGCCCTCACTTTTACTTCAAATGTCCAGCCCGTCATTATAAGGGGTGTCAAAACATCGTGAAATGACTAAGTTATCCTTATACTAATACTAATTTATTCTTACCCAAATTTACCCCCACCCTAATTACAAACATAAATACTTATATCCCACACAAAAAAAAATCAAAACCTAACAATCAAAACATCAAAATTTTCTTCTCTCCTACTTCTCTTCATTTCACGATTTCCTTTCCATATTTTTCATTTTCGAGTTTTTGATCATGGATGGAACCAACACTGATGCAACAATGGAGCACCAAAGGTAAGCATCCAAACCCACTCTATTGTTATTGATTTTGGTGCTAAAACTAGGTAAGATTCACTCCATGAAAATCAAAAAACGAGTTCCAGAACTACTTACATCTGGCTATTAGAGCCGTAAGTCCCTCTTACGTCTCGCATCTGAAGAACAGCTAGCCGTAAGTAGTTTGTTAGGTAAGCCATTAAAGCTTCAGATCCAAGCCGTAAGTTAAGTTTACTAGCCGTAAGTTAGTTACGTCTCATTTCGATACTTTAGTTACTAGCCGTAAGTTCCTTTAATCAAAATTTATTTGTCGCAAGGTTACAGGCCGTAAGTAATATTCTGCAGCCGTAAGTATAGTTACGGCTGCTTACCTATTTGCCTTACTATCCGTAAGTTTGGGAAATGTCAAATGTGTAGCTGTTTCCAAGAAAGAGCAGTAGGGGAACGTATAGGAAGGTCTAAGGGATATGTGGTGTGTATACATTACAGTCCTTGGTGGTGGGGGTTCATTGACTTGACCTTGATACTATATAATCTGATGTCTCCCATAGTGTTTTTGGACATACTTTCAATTGTTCACACTATCTTCTTTGTTTCGATATGTCATTCTTCACTGATCCTTGTTTCTGGTATGGGGACGCCAAATGGGTTACAAGTTTTACGTGTTTAGAGTTCAGACGAAACCTGGTTGCCCATTTGTGCCTGGGGAGTTTTGCGACTATGAGCTATTAGATTTCTCTAAGCATCTGTCTTTGCCCCATAACAAAGAGTCTGATTTTGAATCTCTCTTTGCCTACTTGAGCAACATTGATAAGTTTGTCAACTGTCAAGGTCTTGTCATCAACTGGTTTTCCGACGATCTAGATTTGTACAATAGTTGGTCTTGGTCACCCGAGGGGCTTAACTTGTCCAACTATGGTATACATCATGCTCAAGAAAACCAATCTGATGCAGGCAAAAATGACCTTGAAGATCGAGATGAGAAACTGCAAGCTCTTGAGAAAAGAGTGTCAGAACTACATGAAGAATTGTACAGGCAGAGGCAAGCTCACGAGAAACAAGTTCTTGATCTGACGGCAAAACTCGAAGAATGCTTTGGTGAATCAATTGATGAGGAACAAGCTATTTGAGTGGGAAATGTAGACATGTTAATCTGCTTTCAACCCGTCTTTGTTAATTTGCTTTTGTTTATGCTGCATTTTGTGTATCCGATCAGAGTTGGCAAAGTGTATTAGACTTGTTTCTACTCTTGGTTCATTCGAATTTATTATGTTCATCTGCTTGGCTGCTTAAATTTATGGAACCAGAAAATAAATTGTAATCACTCTTTCAAAATAAGGTAAATGAAATGTGACCTTACGGCTCTTTCAAAATAAGGTAAAATAAGTTCATTCGAACTTACGACTCCGAAGTCAAATAGGTTAGCAGCCGTAACTATACTTACGGCTGCAAAATATTACTTACGACCTGTAACCTTGCGACAAATAAATTTTGATTCAGAAAACACTTACGGCTACTAACTAGAGTATCGGTATTAGCCGTAAGTAAGTTATGGCTACTAATATTAACTTACGTCTTGGATCTGAAGCTTTAATGGCAGCCTAACTTACGGCTAGCTGTTCTTCAGATGGCAGCCGTAAGTACCTCTGGTTCACGAATTTTGATTATGATGGAGTGAATCTGACCTAGTTTTCAATACAAATGAGTGGTTTTAGATGCTTATGTTAGGTGCTCCATTGTTCCACCATTGTTGGTTGCATCCACGATAAAAAATAAAAAAAAAACTTATAGCCGGCGGCGGCGGTGACAGTGGCGGTGGAGGCGGCGGTAATGGTGTAAAAACACCATGACTTAATTATTTTTTGATTATCGGTTTAATCAAGTTTAATTTAGTTAATTATGTGGTAACTAATTAAACACTAAACATAAAGGGAAAATTTGGTATTAAAAAGAATTTTACATAGGGGGAGAGCCAAATTACTTTTGGGAGACCAGGATCCGAGGGCTTCAATTTTTCTTGAAGCCCCTAAATCAGCTTTCTTTATTATTCTTTACTTGGGACCCTTTACAAAGACGACATTGACAAGCTGAGTGCTGGATGTGTTGCTTTGATCAATCAGTTGTAGAACCAAACTTGCACAGTTTTTGCAGGTCTACACAGACCGAAATAAAAACTAACCCAAAACTAATCCCCCTTAATGTGTCTGTGTCCCTATGGATTAGTTTTGGGTTAATTTAGGATTAGCAGGGGGTCCATTTGTATGTGACACATTAGGGGGATTAGTTTTGGGTTAGTTTTTATTTCGGTCTGTTGGGAATTGCTCCAGTTTTTGTTTTAAAGTAACAGTACTGTACAAGGATACAAGTCATCATTAACTCTAATCATGGGTATACATCTATACTTACAAAACAGGAGTGTTTTCTGAGTCATGGGACAGCCAGGATACATTCCAGTTTGTATAAGTAGTGGTTAGGATCTCCCCATCCCTCCCAGTGCAGTACTCGAGGTTTTCATCCTACGATCACCTTAGATAGTCGTCCACGTGTTAGTTTTTAATTCCTTTTTTTTCCGATATTTAATTCCCCTTCTTCATCCCCAATTCCCCACTTTCCAGAAATGTAACAGAAGAAAATTGATTTCACATAACTGCATTTCATACTCTCCATTTCTTTCATGCCCACGATTGCCTTATCAGATTTCTCTTATTTGTGTCTTCTATGCGTCTTCAACGTCATTGATGTTTGCAATAAAAGCTCTCTGAAAGAAAACGGCTGCTTTCAATGCCCATCTGCCTATAAATTGTGTGATTCAGTTTCGATGAAGCCTCAATTCAACCAGTTCATGTAAGTTTCTCTTATTGTTTACCCAGTCTTCCCAGTTTTAATTTAGGATATATCTGTTTGATTCTTATGATTTTTGCAAGTGAATGGTAAACCCTAATTTCCATATTCCTTTTGTTGGCAAATTAATCCTTTTTTTCCCAAGCTACTTAGGTTAGTTTTATAAGATTCCGTGTGGTTTCCCTTACAGTCTTGATTTTTTGAAAAGATCTGTTTTTTTAATAGCTGTGTTTGGCTTTAGTTGTTTAGCAAGAACCCTCAATGATCACCCAAAGAAGGTTCTTTCAAAAAAGAACTTCAAGAACTGTACCGATTTTTATCAGGTAGTAATCTAGCTGTACTGGAAATTTCCTATTAATTCTTTTTTGTTGGTGGTGGTCTTCCCTGATGTTCTTATTGCTTGATCTATCTTGCAATCCTTGAAATACCAGTAAAGCTATCATTGTTTGGAGGAATATGTATAATTATTTATGGTGATGATATCAGATAGCTCTAACAACAATATATTAAGACCAGTGTTGAGTTGGTTTGATTTTTTTGTTTGTCTTGATTCTACAGATTTGGTTCCAACTAAAATTATCAAAGAATGTGTTTTGCCATTATCTTTTGAAAAAGACAATGGCTGATGATTATGGTACAATCATAGGATTAACATTTGGTTCTTGAGAAATTGCTTTGAAGTGCACCGGAAATGGTTGTTAAAATTAATGATACTTTAACTGTGTAAGTTGTTGTGATAGTGGTTGATGATTAAGGTGATGATAAAGCTCATAATATAGCTTGGTTAGTCTTACAGTGCCTCCAAACAACTTGACTCAAGAAGGCAGTTTGTATAGATCTTTCTGTGTTAACATTGCGGAGGAACAAGACTGTTTAGGATCAGGTACTGAAGGAGGGAACAAGATAGTATGTTATTTATAGCTTTCTTACGGCATGGAATATGTAAATTTGAATTCAATTTTGTGTAGTTTTTTCACCTTACCATTCACCAATCCTAATTCATTATGTCTCGAGTTATTGAAGTGACTTGCCGTTTTTCAAGTTATTCCAATTTGAATTGCACCTTTCTATTGTGTTTTTTCTGCTGATTTACTTTTGCTGATGTTAGTTTTGCCTTCCTTTCTCTCTGTAGAATTTGTCTTTTGAATGGTCTGCAGCTACCACAAAAACAATCGCAATGACATCTCAGGTGACGCACAAACCCCAGAAAGTTGGATCCTCAGCCACACAGGACTATTGTACTTGCAGAAAGGAAGCTCGCCGGTTCCATAAGCTCCGGGGAAGACAATGTGTCCCATGGACTGCCCGACACGATTATGAATCTCTGTCAAAATCCAAGGAAGATGAGTTGTTAAAACGTTTGAGATTTGGGCATAGAGGTACATTTGGGTATTTTTTTAAAAAGAAATTATCGGCTTCTAATTCGCTATATAATCTCAGTATGAATTAGTTTTTCTGTAAATAGGCTAGGATGATTAATACATATGAATGAATTTGTTTGGTTTTATGCTATTTATTTTTGTTAGTGTCTCTCTTCTATTTTTATTGGCATTAACATCCTAATTGATTTAAACAGACTGTATGACTATTTGAGCACTTATCTTTGTTGTGTTGTTCATTGTACATTGTCCTCTACAACGAAAGATGGTTCATAGTCGTTATCCATCTGGAAAAACTCGATCCAGGGTCCAATGATAGGTGCCTCCCCTTTTTACTCGATCCAGAGTCCAATGTTAGATGCCTCCCCTTTTTGACATAACTATAGATAATTTCTTTTTAGTTTTTGACCATACTAGAGGTACGGTCACCTTGGTAGTCAATGATAGATATCACACACACAACTCCCTTCATAGTTTTGTTGCGTTTATGAAATCTGAAACGGTATAGAGAATTTCTTAAGGTTTTTATGATTTAGTCTACATATCACCTGTTTTTACTCTTTTGCTTGAAGCTTCTGCTTTGTTAGATTCTAGGTGGTTCTCCCACATTTTATTGATTTGTTTGTTCAGGACTATGATACACACGACCTAAAAGGAGGGAAAGCAAGCTGCCACACCATACGATGACAGGGATGGCGTGGCAGAGAGTGTATCATAGTTTTTGTAGTATATTTGTCATTGTTAGTTTATTGGTTTTTGTTGAGAAATGAGAAATCAACAAAACAGTTCCCTTTTTAGTCTTTACAAGCACTGAAATCTTTATGGCAGCGAAAATCTTACATCAATCCTTATACCGAGTGGCAATGTAGTGAATTGGAAGAAAATGTTGTTAAAATGGAAGAAATTGCAGCGACTTTCTTGCTTAAGGTACACTTTTTTGTTCAGGGCAGGAATATGATCACCACAAGAAGGCCTCTTATGTCGGCCTAAAGTTTGTGTAGGATTAAACGTATAGTTTTCTATGACATATTAGAATATCCATAATCTGTGTTTGAGATCCAATGTCTTTACATTATTACTAAGCCTAGGGAACACGTTTCTCTATGAATCATATATAAGTTTAGCAGTTGCATGAGAAATAGTTGTTTTCATAGAGAAACATTGGTCTTTTGCATTATCACTATCCTCGATGGATTAATTTGTTTGTATTTTAATGAAAATCAAATAAGTAACTCTTGAGTGGTAAGGATTCAAAGATCCTTAGGCTGTTCTATTTCTTTGCTCATTTCTTACATGCCTTTAAGAAATGAGATATATACATTGTTGGGATCTTTTTGTGCTCATTGTTTACATTTTTGTTATCAAATGGGTTTGTATTGTTGGACTTGCTCTTTATTAAGTGGCGTCATCTTTGAATTCAGGCACATATTTTGTCTTGCAGCCCCATTAAACCTCGATGCTAGAATTGTCATGATAAGTGTCCCATGTTAAGCTATCAAGTGTATTTTATTTTCCATTTAATGTTCTACATATGTATGTAGGGTGCTAATCTTCGTGTACATCGCGCGACCACTACCAAAACAATCATAGAAAATGGTTGACGCTGTGTTGCCTGTTGCATATGTAATAAGAGAGTTCTTCGCGATGTTGGTGAGCTGAGTTGCACCAAATGCAAATCAAAAGTGGAAATTTTGATAGCATGGTTGGCTCTGTATACTGTGTGATATATTATTCGTGTTGTTGGCAACCTATCTACCAGTTATTGTATTAACGCAGTCGTCCTGTTTTATTTGAAATACAGGTTCCTGCTCCGCCTTGAAATGGAAGATATCATCGGTGCCACTGTTTTGTAGCTCTAAACATACATAAGGTGGTTCGGCACACTGTATCTGCTGAACTCTTGAGCGGGTCTAAGGTAAATTCTCCATCTACCCATATTTCCCTTAACATCATGACTCATGAGTGTATCATATGTTATCGATGAAAGTGCCAAATGATTTACTTAATTTAACTGTATCTTATTTTCTAGGATAATGCAAAAGACACGACACTATCTGGATCTTAACATATCTTGCGTCAACCGGTGGATTTACAGTTACCATGCTCCACTATGACCTTCTCCTTGAACTTTTAAAATCAAAGGCAGACTTATGTGTCAAAATTACTCTCATTGTCTTTCGAGAAGTTGTGCACAAAAGTTGGATTATAGATAAGACTTCGGTAGATTGTGAAGACATAAAATATACATTTAACACCACCGTAGAAGATGTGGGTTATATTGTTCGGACTGATAATTGTGAGCCTTGAGTGCATTTATAGCAAACCGGTGAACTGTAAAAGCTGCAAATTTGGTCTGCAAATATTAATGGTTTATATGTTTGTTCTAATGCTCACAAATTTATGGAAAGTAGAATTTGTCATCAGTATATTTGTGCGGCATTTACGGTAGTATTTTTTTGTTGTTGTCTAATCTGATCGATCATCTACAATTTTCATCTTTGCGAAGGATGTGCTGCTGCTGGCAGCTGTATAGCATGGGTTACTTTTGTATGTATGCACTATGCTTTCCCTTAGTCAACATAAGATGGTTACATGGAACAAAAATTATGGAATTTCAGTGGCGTTTGGCAAGTGAAAACGATGGTGGATACAATTTACTTGAGTTTGCTTTGGCTCTCCCTTAGTCAACATAAGATGGTTACATGGAACAAAAATTATGGAATGTCAGTGGCGTTTGGCAACTGAAAACGATGGTGGATACAATTTACTTGAGTTTGCTTTGGCTCTTTAGACAATAATTCTAACAAAGTTTCTCACATCACATATGGTGGATTGTATTTAGATTTACCACTTGATGATTTCCTATTTCTGAATCATGAGTCTAAAAATGCCGCATAAAAAAAGACGGCAATTGAGGATCCAAACAATGGGGGATTTTGGGACGCAACAGGAAGGATAAGTAACTTGCGTAGTAACTAAAACGTATGAGTAAAAAGAGTTCACAAGCAGAAGCCGGGGATTTTGTTAAGACTCAATAATCCCAATGGAATGAAGCACAGTCTGTGATATAGGTGCTTAGACTCGAGACAACTCTGATATTATTTTAAATTACCTGTGGGTACTTAAATTGTGATACATTAAAATGAAATGTATTGAACATGTATTGTTTTTTTTTGAAAGATAGGCCTTTTATTTATTTAGTTATAGTAAGTGTTACAAGTGATACAAGTAGCAGAAATCCAAAATACACTAGAAAGATACATCAGAATTGAATAGCATAAGGATATAGTATCAGCTACAAGTGAGATGTACGTGCTAATAGTCGAAGCTCCAACTGATAGTGAATATGTATTTAATTTGTTATGCATGCATTTAATAACGTGTCTTTCAAATAGCTCTGTTTCGGCTTAGGTTACTCCTTGGCGATTAGTGAATGTTTAATGTCCCAGCTCACGCCACTGCAAAATAGCCCATGCCGTTACGGCACGGGTCACTCCCTAGTCATATAAAAGGAAGAAACAGAAGAAAAAAAACTCTCATCAACCCAGACTAGGGTTGTGGATCCATCTCAACGTTCATATGTTCATGAACATCAAACATCAATTAGACAATTACAATTTAAAGCTCGCTTCATTCAGAAAAAGGTTAATTTGGGGGCCGGAAAATCTAATAGGGGACCGGATAATAAAACAAAATAGAGCTATTTCTAAGCTTTTTCAAAAACCCCTTATCCGACATATTTTCTTAAATACTAAAATATTAGTTTAACTAAACTTAGATTAGTTGTTAAACTATTCAAAGTGCCGCCACCACCACCACCACTACCGGCACCAGCGCCAACGCCACCACCACCATTAAATTTCGTCTGGATTTTTGTCAACAAATCCAGCCGAAATTAAATTAGATTTTGTGATTCCATAGCCTATTTTCGGCTCAATTTTAACCCAGAATCCAGCCGAAAATAGAAGAAGACGATGGAGAAGACGATGTACAGTAAATTTTCGGCTAGCTTTTACAAAATTAAGCCTATTTTCGGCTGGATTGGCTGCGACACATTTGGTAACTTATTTTTCGTCTGGTTTTGTTGCATGAAATACAGACGATAATTTATTTTCGTCTAGATTTT
>JAJJMA010038106.1:0-10013 GCA_023529015.1 Papaver nudicaule
AGTTTTTCTTGCACTTTGACCTCCTTATTCTCTGTGTTATATTATTTGAGAACATGAATACCTTTTGTAGCTAATTTCTTATGTGATAAAGGAAGATTTCAACGTCCGACATGAACTCAAATTGACATGAATAATAGTTTGTTCTCTTGAAAAAATATCTCTTATTGTTTAATCTTTACTATGCTAAAAATGTTTATGAAGTGTTGATCAATTGTTTAAGTTCAAAATCGAATGTTTGATTGATGGTTCTAATGCTAATTGAGATTTCTTATATCCGTAATTGTATAAGAGTTCTTAATGCAAGTAGTAATATGTGGATATTGACGACGGTATTTTTTTAAGTATTCATATGTAGAGATTAACGCTAGTTGATGAATCGAGCTTATGAATTTGTCGCTAGGAGTAACCTATCTCACGAAATGTAAAGCACTTGATTGAGTTATACTTTGAGAGCTTATTCTAAGTAGCTCAAATGGGTAGAATCCTATAGAGATCTTATTCTTTTAGGTGGAATTAGGAGATTGCGGATTAGATGAGCTTGTATCTATTCTAGGGTTGCCAGTATTGAGTACATTGTGAGAAGCATAACTACATGTTAACAAGATTCATTTTTTTGTGGCCGAGATTGACTCCTTGATCATTCCCATTTCATTCATCACTTTTCACAACCTTGCATTCATTCTCAGGAAATTAGATTGACAACTTAACACATTTCTCCCTTAGGAACGAACCTTCTTATCCAATATTATTAGTTAGTGTAAGAAAAGTAAAGAATTTATATTTGTTGAGTTCGGCACTCATCACTTATGAAAATAAAATCAGTTGAAACATACCTTTAAGCTTAACACGCTCAATCGAGAACCTATGCTTTTCAGCAACTAGCTCATTTTTTGCTCTGATAGATTCTCGTTCGTAGTATGTAACATCCTCGTGTCTCCTATGCGAATAGTTCATCAAGCATGCCTTGTGATAAAAGTCCTGCAAGACAAAATTGAGGGGTTAGCAGTGACAACCGACGAAAATAAGTCTGAGGAATTCATGCACTCACCATTTGAAGAAAGGCTAAATGTTGTTCCGGAGTCAGCCACGGGTTCCGAGGATCATGTGTATCCTTCAAGCACTCCAATAAACATACGAGCCATTTTCTGACAAAGAGTTGGATCGAGAGGGCAATTCGCAGGATCATCAGCATGAGCATCGATATGAGCAGATAATTCCTTAGCACGATCACGCAGATCAGGTTTCTCTCGGAGAAGTTTCTTAAAGTTTTCAGCAGAATACTGTTCTTTGTTTCCATCTACAAATAAAGGAGCCCCGAAATCAGAACCGCCTGGATGGGTAAAAATGATAGGGGAAGGTTTTCTGAAAAGATCTTCGAAATCAGACAACACAATGGTTTCATTTTGAGGGTGTGCTTCAGGAGTAGGCTTCGGAGCAGTTTTCTCCAAAGGAATATTGAAATCAACTTCGGCAGAGGCAGCAGCAGGAACAGATGCAGATGCAACTGAAATTTTCATTGCATTGAGCAGAGACAGAGGCATCTATTTTCTCCAAATTACCCCAGCTAATTACAACCTTATCATCCACATCGATCTTCGGACCCACCTCTTCGATGCAACCCCCATCAATACCTTTCGCACCAACCTCCAGGGCTTGATAGTCTTTCCTAATTTTATCATTTGGTTTCACACTTTTCGATACAACCTTTTTAACTTTCCTTCCCTTCACAGACCTTGATATATCCTTCTTCTTCGAACCAGGGAAAGAAAACCCAACGAACTACCAGCTTCGCTTGACCCTTTCGGTTTATTCACTTCGCTTTACACTCTCTCAGGAAATAAACAGAGGCAAGTATTAATACTTCAAACAACATACTCCAGGAAAATGGTGTTTGTTACCTGTTCGATAGTCCCTCCTCTTGTACGAGCTCGTTTTGGATCCTTCAAGGTTTCCTCGGCAGAATCCTCCTGATATATAAGAGGTTCAAGGGTGATAAGAAGACGAAAGGAAAATAAAGAACGAAAACAATGACAAAGATTACCTGAGTAGCCTTTTTTCTCTCCAACAGTAACTGCCTGTAAGACAGCTCCTTTTCCTCCTCAGAAAAATGCACAACATAAATATTTCGATTTGGAAACTGATGACCATCCTCGAAGTCGGATCGAAGCCAATATCGCTCATTATCTCTCTAGCCAAGCAGAACAGGTCCTACGAACAACACAAGTTCAATATACCAGTCTTCATCAAGGGAATAATCGGGAAAATTAGGCAGAATATCTTCCACTCCGTTCTCAAATCAAACACCCAGGGGGGGGGGCTTCCTCATCCAGGGTTAGATGTGCACGATAGTGTCTAAAGAAATTTGCAGCGGTAAAGTAATCTTCCGATAACCTTCAGGGGGATCGACAGAAGAAAGGCTACATCTTTGTTAGGGCATTGTCCGGTCAAACCCACTAGCGTTGGTATGTCACTAGTTGTCAGTTTTAGGTGTCAAAACACAATTCTTGATTTAGCTTACTAGAGTTTAGATTTTGGAATTGGGATATAGACAAAGTAGTAGAGACTTTGAAGACGAAGACATAGATTATAAAGAAGACATCAAATATTCTTCATCGACAAAAGGTTAGTAGGAGTTGTGACATTTATGGAAGTTCTTTTATTCTACTTATTATATCTTTCTAAATAGTCGGCTACTTTAGTAGAGATACTAATAGCTTTTGAGATTGTACTCTTGTCTACATAACCGTGAGTTATGTTGGTATGTGTTCCCACCATACTAAGTTACAAGATACATGAGATAGATTCAATACACTTTCCAGTGCAATGGTTTGCTTGCAAATCACACGTAGGAAATTGGGTGAATCTAAAAGAGTACTCTAGAGCAGAGTCCATGGATTATAGCTGAGGGTGTATTACACGTCTAAGTACTGGCCCAGGACATAACTTCCAACGGATCCAGTTGAAACTCTAATCTGAAACTCGGCGGTTCACGAACCGGTTCGTAAACAGTGACTCCAGAATTTTCTCATGGGTTCCAAAACGCTGATCTGTACACGTACATGTACGTGAACGATAGATTCAATGTATTTGGCCTTGATTTCAGACCTAGACGGTTCGCGAACCGTCTGGAGAATATTCCGCGGGATTTTCACGCGAGGTTTAACAGATAACTCCTTATCTCTTAGTTGGAATTATGCTTATCAGAATATCTTCCGTGCTCCATCTAACGAATCTCAATGAGTCAATAAGATAAAGGTATTCTCATGGTCATTGGATTTCTATCTTGAAGTGGTTAAGAGCTAATAAACCACTTGGCAGATAAATGTTAAAAGAATTCAAGTGAGATTAACCTTGGGTTTCTTTGTGTGCAAACCAAGTAATGGGCATGTTTACACGGGCATATTTACACGGGCACTTGCTAACTTGTAGCACAAGGAATCTATTGTTTTATCTCAAATCAACCTATCTTATTGAGAACTATAAATAGAGGATTAAAGAATGAAAACCACAAGCATCAAGCATACGTGAATTTCTCTGTGGAATTGATCGTAAACTCTTGCACTTCGGTGTAAGACTGTTGTGGTAGTCATCCTCTTTTAGCTAGCAGTTCCTCTGTTGGATTTACCTAACGACTATAAAGACTTTTCTTGAGAGTTGGGAAGCACATGTAGGTGATAACGTACCTCTGTGGTTGATATCTGATTCACCTGTAACCTTGGTAACCTGATTACGTTCTTGTCTATTCTATGGTCCTTCTCTTCTGCAATAAGGTCATTCAAGAACTGATACATTACATACAAGGTTAAGGAAGCAATGTACGACTGCACACAGTGTTGTAAGACCTAGTTATCTCAAGTTGTGTAAGTTTCTCAAGTGATTCTTTTCACAGCTGAGGTAAAGACAAGTTGGGCATAGTTTACTTGGTTTTACTTGTCAGCCCCCGCTTGTAAGTAGATTTCTGTATGACCTGGAGCAATCCGAAGGAAGTCACTTTAGGTATATTAAACTGAAGAGGACAGTTCGAAACATACAATTGATGATTAAGGTTGCAAAGCCGGAATTGTTGACATAAGACTTTAACGACGGTTAAAGCAACTCCTTGGCCTGTAAAGGACGCCAGCTAGGGGAATCAAGTGCATGACGATCTGTGGGGGATCTAAAGAGTAAGGAGTGCGACAATAGCCAATTAACTTGGAGGGTTGGAGTTGGTCTCTGCTACATCCCAGACCGAAGTCTTATAGTAGGCTAGTGTTTGTAGACAGTCAGAACTGTGCGGTGTTCAATCTGGATGAGGTCCCAAGGTTTTTCTACAGGTCGTAGTTTTCTCGTTAAAAAAATCTTTGGTGTCTTGTGTGCTTTACTTTCCGCATTATATCTCTGATTATATAATTAAAGAAAACACAAGAAGTACGTTATTCATAACCGTCGAGTTGGTCCATAATCCATTCAGGGGATTTACCAAGACTTGTCTTGAGTTGGACTGATCACTTGTGATTCTAACTCCGGTTATCAGATTTGGATATTGATTTTTGAGATCGTCCATATCTTACCATAAGGCTCACGAGCCTAAACGAAAAGTTGGTTGTATTTCGGTACCCCTGCTTTCAATTTTCCTTCTGAACGCTTTATCTAACTCATTGATTAACTGAATCGAGCTACATGTCAACTGCATTACCCCACGAGCTTCAGGCATCGAAGACAAAATGTCAAGAAAAAAAGGGTTCAGAGCCTTATAAAGAGGAGGAACAAGTCCTGCAAGCATTTGGTTGGTCTTCCCCACCAATCGATTCTCATCACAGGAATATTCTTCGATTAACTTAGGAGTTAACTTATTGTCGGAAGAGTGAATGGAAGTAAGCTTGAACCCAGTTGTATCATAACCTGTCGAACTCATCTTTAAAATCAAGGCATCTAAATCAGAAGAAGTCATCTGAAAAAGCAATGACCGAAAATCGAACCACCAGAATCCAACAGGAGTTAAAGATGCAGCGACAAAGCTCTCAAACCCTAAAAATTAATGTAAACAGAAACAACAAAAAACTTGTCTTTATGAATCAGGAGTGAAAATTGAGAAATGGGTATACCAAGGTGTTTTACCCTGAAAAACAATGTACTGCAAAAGATTACTTTCAAGTTCGAGAGATCAAAGTTGAACAAATCTAGCCTAAACCAAGATAATGGCCATTCCAGATTTGCTTCGGTCACAGATGAGGAGATAGGGTTGGTCTTAGGGAGGGAAGCAGAGAAAGAGTGAGATCGGGTATTTCTGGTTGAAAAAGTATTGTGTAGTTTCTGAACAACTTAGGAAAATGATGGTCGTCGGAGACAACTTGATTTTTCCTAAGATTTTACAAGGATTTCACTAGCCGTGAGATTGAATTTGATTTCGAATTCAGGTTGTGCTAAGTTGAATTGAGTTGAGTTGAGTTATCCTTGGAAAACAGATGTAGTATTAATAGTATGTTCAGAAATACACCGATCTCTTGTTAATCGTGGAGGAAAATGGTAAAGTGGGGATAGTGGAATGATGGAGTTACTCACGTGGAGATAGCTTAAATGACAGTCATGCCCACTACCCATTACGCCAGTGTCACGCCACAAGTGGCGTAGACCGCCAGACCAAAACCCTAATGTAAATCCCCCCCATTTGTGAAACGTTTAACATCTCTGTTGAATAATGAGTATGACTCGTCGCTTGAGTCAACTTGTGTTGAATTGTTGGTTTTGCTATCACCGGACGCTGAGTCTTTAGCATTACTTATTATAAGAAAACATTCAGGGATGTGAGATGACTTTCGTGCTGGAGAATATAGATACTGAAGAAATATCTCAAGCATTTGCTTGACTAGAGTATGTATTGACATGAGATTACCTACGTTACAATACCGTGGATGGTAAGTCAAGTAGATCATGAAAAGAGGCTTGACCACAGATGACCAAGGAACGCCATAGGATGGCGCCGCCTATAAGTTTAGTTTGGCCAAGTGGCCAGGGCATGCCATTGCCCAGAATCGTGTTTGGCCAAGTGGCCAGGGATATCATAGGATGTCGCCGTCCTAGAATGATTGGCCTAGTATCCAAGGGAGAAGAGTTGGCCTAGTGGCCAAGGCTACCATAGGATGGCGCCGTCCTGGAGGAGATTTGCCTAGTGGCCAACGCACGCCATAGGCTGGCGCTGCCCTGAAAGAGAATTGGCCAAGTGGCCAGGGCACGCCATAGGCTGGCGCTGCCCAAGATTAGGTTTGTCCAGGGGCGCCATAGGCTGGTGCCGTCCATATAATAGGCTTTGCCTAGTGGCCAGGGGCGCCATAGACTGGCGTCGTTCTAGGGTTAGGCTTAGCCAAGTGGCCAGAGGCGCCATAGGCTGGCGCCGTCCTAGATTTGGTTTGGCCAAGTGGCCAGTGTCGTCCTAGTTTTAGTTTGGACAAGTGGCCAGGGCATGCCATTGCCCAGAATCGTGTTTGGCCAAGTGGCCAGGGATATCATAGGATGTCGCCGTCCTAGAATGATTGGCCTAGTAGCCAAGGGAGAAGAGTTGGCCTAGTGGCCAAGGCTACCATAGGATGGCATCGTCCTGGAGGAGATTTGCCTAGTGGCCAACGCACGGCATAGGCTGGCGCTGCCCTGAAAGAGAATTGGCCAAGTGGCCAGGGCACGCCATAGGCTGGCGCTGCCCAAGATTAGGTTTGTCCAGGGGCGTCATAGGCTGGTGCCGTCCATATAATAGGCTTTGCCTAGTGGCCAGGGGCGCCATAGGCTGGCGTCGTTCTAGGGTTAGGCTTGGCCAAGTGGCCAGAGGCGCCATAGGCTGGCGCCGTCCTAGATTTGGTTTGGCCAAGTGGTCAGTGTCGTTCTAGGTTTGTTTGTCCAAGTGGCCAAGGAGTATGGCGCCGTCCGGTTAGGTTTGGCCAAGTGGACATCGTCCTTTCAAGCCATAGTCTGGCCAAGCTATACCATAGGCTGGCATTTTCTTAAGTTGGGCTTGGCCAAGTGGCCAAGGCATGCCATAGGCTGGCGCTGCCCAGAACAGGCTTGGACAAGTGGCCAAGGCACGCCAAAGGCTGGTGTTGCCTGTTTAAGCTTGGCCATAGAATGTCCGAAGCATTTTCTGTAACCAGAGTCGCCATGGATAGTCCCACTATTCTGGTTAGATCATGATTTGCAATGGCTACACCAGGTGATGACCCCTGCCATAGCCCATGCCATCAATAATGGTGTCAAAGAGGCTTATGTACCCATGATTACCTTTTCCTGACCAGAGCCGCTGCAGTAGTCCTACTTTCCTGGTTAAAGGGTGTCTCACTATGCTTTGTTGGGTATTTGTAAAGACTCATCTTTCGACCATGGGCTTATTCTGAACCCATTACTTTTTACTAAGTCTATTAATGACCACCATGTGAAACAACGCATTTATATTATTTTAGGATTTTATCCTCGTGCCAAAATCCACCATCAACACAAGGATTGAAGAAATAACCAAGATTTGAGGTTAAAGGGAAGAATTTTGCAGAAGGCGGAAGAAGACGGAGAAGAAGAGGAGAATTTGAAACTGGAAGAGAGAGGAATTTTAGTAGGAGAAAAGATTAAATAGGAAGGAGGGAACAACCGGCGCTTCTGGTAAGAAGGTCAAAATTAGCGGCAATCTTGGATGCATGCAGCACGTTTGTCAGGAAGACGTCATTTCAGGCAGTAACATGGCGCGTGTCAATAAGCAAAGTGGTAAGAAGGAATTTCCTTCTCCATCATCTTCGATTCCTGGATAAGGAAAGAGGAAAACTATGGGGGGCATAAACTCATCGAGATACGTGTCAAAATCCTAAGGGGGGAGCATGATAAACTTGGCTAGAGTGCGAAGTAGGGAATAAATCAAAGACCCATGATTGGAAACATTCCTCGATAGATTTGTACAATCGAAGACAAGATCATTGGGAGATCCGAATACCATCAAAGATACAGTATACCATACATGATTAATCGAAGAACAGACGACTTCCATGTCACTTCGATATGTAAACCGACTTACTCGACAAAGTTTGACACCCACGATTGCGTATTTTGTCTTATTAGTTGTATTCCATTTTGTATTTCGCACTATATATAGCGAGCCCAAATTCATTGTAAGGGTTGGATTTTTGGTAAGTCTTGAAGGCTTGGAGAGATACTAGGTTAGTATTTTCATGTAATCTCATCAGGCCATTAAGCTCATGTCCATTGTAGAATAGTCACAGAAAGAACTTTACACTTAATGTTGATAATATTAGATCTTCTTTTACACAACATGCCTTGTAGTTAGTTTCGAGTAAAAATTAGTGTGTATATCGATCCATTAATTATCCTCGGAATAGTTTGTATTATATCCATGCTTATTATTGATCTATTGGCTGTTAGGTGTGAGATCTCTTTGCAGATTTAATACCGACACAGTGACATTCTTTGAATATATGGCCTAAATATCCACACTTATGACAATGTACTGACAGTTTCTCATAATGGAATTGAGTCCATACTTGCGCTTTATTCACCGTGACATATGATCCTGGCGAAAATGGGGTTCTAATGTCCATCTTAATTAGAACCAAATGAATTGTAGTTGATAAATTGACTTCCAGTACCTTCCCTACAGATCTAAGGATGCATCTAATGGTTGATTCCTTTGAGTAAGATAATGGAAGATCGTGTATTTGTACCAAATACGACATGATTTAGGCAGTCATCAGAATTTTCCAAAAAATGGTTCCATTCTTCAACCAGAACTATGTATCTCTCCATTACCCAATGTCCTGTTTGAAGAATCCTATTCTGATCAATCTGATGTTCCATGCTAACCATGAAAGTATCTTTGCCAATAGTTGATTCAACCCTGGTTACTTTCATTGGTGCCCATTCGGTTTTGACAAAATCTTTAAAAACATAGAAGGAGATGTTGTAACCCACTATTTTAACAGCTAAGCAAATACCTTGTCTATCCGGCATTAGGGTTTTCATCTTTTCTGTTATGTTGGTATTTGTAGCATCCAAAGTCATCTCTTTTGCTTTTGCTTGTCTTATTGTCGCTGACTTCCTTTGTTTATAGTTTGTCCTGGTAAAAGTAGAATCCACAGCTTGTGTGCTGTGTTTTTGGTTTGTTTTGTAATGTAAAGTAGTAATTTGCTCACTACTTTGTTGTTGATGTTGTGGAGAAAATAACAATGAAGAATGTGAAAGTAGAAGGTTTGAGGTGATAGTGAGGAAAAATTAGTTGAATATGGATCGACGTGTTTGGTGTTGGAAGAAGAGTTATCTTTCTCTGTGGCACCATAAATGTGATTGTCTTGATTTTGTCGAGACAAAACTGGTAGTCGTAAATAATCTCCAGGCGTGTGAGAGAGGTGGTTATTCAGGGTGATGGTTACTGATATTGAAGTGGTTAGTGGTGTACTTTGTCAGTTTGCATGGGGAGTTTGTCTCGGTAACTATGATTCCATTGTTAAAGAAACTAAAGGAGAAATTGAAGGAAACTAAAGCTGCATGTTTATGCATAGAAAGAACAAATTAGTTAATGCTAGAGAATTAAGCTAAAAAGAAGAAATGTGAGACCCTACCTTCCAGTGATAGCCATCTCGAACCCAACTAGTCCATCATCAGTACATGCAAATATGGATCACTATACTCGTCGTTGTTCATATGATCATACGACATTGGATTTGGAATGTTGAACATTGGTGCAATTGTTATGAGAAGTTCAAGTCACTAGCCCTTAGAGTTCTCTATTTTCTCTCTCTTAACTTCTTCAGCTCTGCTCATTTGGAAGACACCTTTAACTTAGTCGTTCTATCACTAAGTTATCCTTGCTTACGTAGCACACAATGCTTGCTGAGTATCAAATATACCTAGGTAGATCTCATTGACGTAACTATGGGAAAATTAGTAGCAACAATTACATTGAAGTAAAAAAGGTACTTAATGCATTCATTTGATTCATAGACTGTATCTTGGAAGACTTTGTCTCAACAGATCATAGTAACATTCATGAG
>JAJJMA010038155.1:0-12902 GCA_023529015.1 Papaver nudicaule
ATAGTGTCAGTTTAGCCTTGTTTGTATTAGCTGTTTACCACTATGTAAAAGGTCTATAAATAGTGAACTAACCCATTGAGAAAGGGGTTGGACACATTTGGGATTGGTCTGGAGAGAGGTAAAGTATCCTACTTGCTCTCTACAGCCCAAGACTAAAGTTAGGGTCTTGCTTAAGGAACATACATAAAGATTAGCAAGGTAATGGAGTGTTGTAATTATACTTATATAGTGGAATCCTTGGATGTAGTCCTTACTTTAAGGGCGAACCAAGTAAATCACCTTGTCAAGTATCTCTAACCCTTATCCCTTTACATTCTTTATGATTGTTGTATGGATGCTTGTTTGAGAATGATTGTGTGCATGTTGGTGTATCATATTTGGGTGTACTGTGTAAGATCTACCCCTTGGGATTTTACACAGTTACAAGATCTTAGTAAAACTAAGTATTGTCTTAGTTTACAAATTGAGCATGTCTCAAATGGGATATTTTTCCATTAATCTACTTATACAGAAAAAGTCTTAAAACGCTTTTATATGGACAAAGCACATCCACTGAGTTCCCCTATGGTTGTGAGATCACTTGATGTGAATAAAGACCCATTTCGACCTACAGAAGATGGTGAAGAACTTCTTGGTCCAGAAGTTCCATATCTAAGTGCAATTGGTGCTCTTATTATTTTGCAAATTGCAAAAGGCCCGATATTGCCTTTTTAGTTAATCTGTTAGCAAGATACAGTTCTGCTCCAACTAAAAGACATTGGAATGGAGTCAAGCATTTATTGCGAGATCTCAGTGGCACTATTGATTTAGGTTTATTTTATCCTTATGAATCTACGTCAAAACTAATTGGGTATGCTGATGCAAGTTATCTCTCAGATCCAGACAAAGGACGGTCACAAACCGGATATTTGTTCACTTATGGAGATACAACTATATCTTGGCAGTCAGTAAAGCAAACGATTATAGCTACATCTATAAATCATTATGAATTACTAGCAATCCATGAAGCATGTCGTGAGAGCGCCTGGTTAATTAGGTCAGCAATACATCATATTCAGAAATCATGTGGACTTCCTTTAACTAAAGATTCACCAACAGTATTATAGGAAGACAATACCGCTTGCATTGCACAACTTAAGGAAGGATTCATCAAAGGTGATCGAATAAAGCACATCAGTCCGAAGTTCTTTTTCGCACATGATCTACAAAATAATGGTGAAATTGATATCCAAACAAGTTCGTTCAAACAACAATCTGGCAGACCTCTTCACTAAAGATTTACCGACATCTACATTCAAGAAGTTAGTTCACAAGATTGGAATGCGTCGACTCAAAGATTTGTAGCCAAGATTTTTGCTGAAGTATCCATCAGGGGTAGCATCACTGTATAATAGGACTAAAACACGATGTACTCTTTTTGCTTCGTCAAGGTTTTGTCCTCGGAACTTAAGAAATTATGCAGGATAATGATTCGTGTGCCCAGCTGATAATACCAGGTTTGACCTACATCGGTAAAAGAAATAGTTAGTGCATAAAGAGTTATGTCCCAAGGTCTGACCATATGCACGAAAAACATTCAAACAGTACCTAAAGGAAAAGTATATATCAGCAACTTTAATCACAATCACAAATAAACGCTGACATTCAAAACAAAATACAAAATATTTGCTGATGGAAACTAATGGTGGTGCACAGATGAAAACAAAGCTGCAAACTAAACATACAAATTCAATTCGAAGCATCTTTGAATCATTGCCATTCTTCCGAGTAGAAAATCTTGAAACTGTATACAACAACACATATGTCAGATTTGCATAAAGTACTCCGAATACTGATTTAGCAAAGGACTTCTTAATAAATTCTCTTTTTATCGGGAAAAAATAAAATTCATGAAAAAATTTGACAGTCATCAAAAAGAAGACAGTCAAGAGAGTACGTTATAAATAAGTATGTTGCTTCACGGTAACGACCAGACAAAGTCTACTAAGAAAACAAAAAGCGTTCGAACTTACTTCGACCACCAATACCGCTATATCCATAGGATTCATGGTTTCTTTGGTTGTGAATTCTGTCGAAATTCAATGTGTAAAGAAAAGTTGGAATAAGAGATTGTTTTTGTTGAGATTTGTTTTCCATTGATGAAAAATAAGACATTTTTTTGCTCCTCCTTTAACCATCCAGGTATGAAGAACATTCATTTCAACATAAATAGACCATGCATGGCTCTGGTTGACCCTATCTTTAACCATCTTCTTTTGGAACCGCAAAGAGTGTAATACCCGAAATAACATTCACAAGTAAGTTACTGCTGGGTTTAATTTTGTTTCAGTCATTTTTCAAACCAAAAATTAAGACAGAATCACAGAAATCATATTCAACCACCCATGAGATCATACTTTTCAGCCATCCGTGGGATCAAACTTTTCAGTCCCCATTGACCAATGTCAAGTGGATATATTAGTAACTTAAGGTATCCCTTACCATCATTCCAGTTTTAACCATTGATCGGAACCAGTAAAATGCCCGACAGGAATTTGTATTCCGAATGTTTAAGATTGGATTGCAGGTTGGCATGATGAGCTTGCTGGTTGGAGCAATGAATTGGGCACTTGGAATTCTATTTGTGTAGCAATCATTTGGCATATATGGAAGGCTAGAGCCTAGATGTGAGCCATGAGATTATTTTTTCATAGGAATCAATCAAAAACCAGGAGTTAGAGTTATTGCATCTAGAGCTCTAGAGCCCTAACTTAAATAGGTGATTTTTCTTCTTCAGCTTCTTCTTCTCCTCCGCTAGCTATATGACAATATTTACAGCCAAATCTTTCTACATAAGATACTCGTCTTCTCAAAACACCGAAGCCTCCAACATTTTTATCGTATAAAACATTTTCATTGCCTTCTTCAAAGGGTATTACATCACTCATTGTTTAAAAGTGTAAGACTATCGAGGGGAGTCTCGGGGTTGCCATTTGTATTTACAACTTAAATAGGTGATTTTTCTTTTATAGCTCCACAAATTTTTTTTCTTTTCTTTTAAGATACATCCTTCCTTACACAACATTATCCATGTGTTACACTCAAGACACTACTCTACTAACTAAGGACCTTGTTTACACAACTATAGGTATCATTTCTGGTGAAATCCTGGGCCTCAAGATCCCTGGGCCTTCGCCTTTCTTATCGGTGAAGATAAGATTACTCGTGTGCGAAGGAGGAGGTATAGCTTCCAACGGAAGCGTGAGGATTCCCAGGTGATGACCATCCATACACTGTAGAATCCCCGTGCACGGTAGATCCATCAGTTTCCACACCCCATCGCTGCTGAAGAAGATGCCTATTTGGATCTCCATAATTCGGGTGAACCCGAAATGGGGGAATTTCTCTATATATCCCTTGCACAAGACATCCACTTTAACACCCAATGCACTACTTAGGCTGTCATAAATCCCTTTGAAGGTCATGGGTTTCTCCTCTATTCTGATGATCTGGGCCAATTATTTGCCCAGATTTGAGGACTTATCCCTGAACTCAGGAGAAATCGGATGTACATTGTAGTATAGGTATAACACCTTCTCGAAGAAGGCTATTACAATACCGTTGTCGCATATGCCATGTTTGTTGAA
Source organism: Papaver nudicaule (assembly GCA_023529015.1). NCBI lineage: Eukaryota > Viridiplantae > Streptophyta > Magnoliopsida > Ranunculales > Papaveraceae > Papaver > Papaver nudicaule. The sequence continues at coordinate 3,627 of JAJJMA010038155.1, forward strand.
CTCATGGTTATACAGAAATAGATTTCCTTCTACAGTACCACCTTTGTCACCATTTATCCAAACTGAGTAGAGTTTACAGGGGTGTATTGGATCAGGATTTATTTGGATATTTAATAGTCCTCAAAACTCCTAGGTATTCAATTAGGATATATACGGAATCATTAAATATCCTAGGTATTCAATTCATTTATGATTTTTTAGGATAATTGAGGGCCAAGATAAATTAGGATTCTTATGGATATTTGTAGGCAAAATGTGTGTATTATTATCTTATATCAATCTCAACCCAGACCACAAGAGTTACATGGATTCTTGTGGACATTATTATTTTTTTTTATTTTTTTTTCGTTTTCTTTGTTATCGTGGTACGCCATGTTCAACATCGACCACCACCACTACCACCACCCACCAACCAGCACCAGCACCACCAACCACCACCACCCAGCGGTACCCACCCATCACCATTTCCAACCAGCACCACCACTGCCTCCACCATCCACCATTACCAACAATAACCGCCAACCACCACCACCACCACCACCATTTCCAACCAGCAACACCACCACCACCACCAACTACAACCATCACTACTATTTCCAACTAGCACCACCACCACCTTCACCCACCAGCACCATTAACAACCACTACCTCCACTACCACCATGAAAACCTCCACACACCAACTAGCACCACCACCCCATTACTACTAATCACCACCAATCACCGTCCACCACCACCACCACCACAACAACAACAACTTATGGACGGATTGTTTGGTTATCTACATTAATCCCAAACTTTATCCATTATAATCCAAAATTATATATCTATAAGTATCCAGGATTGTTTTAAAAAAACATTATAAATCCACTAGATTCATGTAAACTATTATCTATTTTTATCCATATAAATCTCGATCCAATACACCCCTGTTAGACAATATTGGCGTTATTTTCGCCACATCGTACAGCTCACCGGTACACTTCTTTAATGGGAAATTCCACAAATTTGGGTAGTGCCACAACCCATGGATTGTAAAGTCAGTCAGGACCCCAAGGTTTTTCACAGTGTGGTTTAGACCCACAACGAGTATAAACCCACTGGAGTGCAGGTATATATTTCTATTGGTAGTCTTCACCTTTGGTGGAGGGCCTACCGGAAGGGGCCTCACCTTATTTCGCCATTGAGTTGTTTGAGGTGGGTGGTTCAGTTTTTTTTGAAGTGATACGTACACAGCGAACATTATACCCATACCCACCAAGAGGATTACTAGTTGAGTTAGGAGAATAACCCTTCTCGAAGACATTCTTCTTAAAGACATTTAAAAGTCATTTAAAAGTTGTTAAGATGTTCTTAAAGAAGACAATTAATATGATATATGGAAGTATTTAAAAGTTTTCATTAGTTTCCATCTGCAAGTAGTTTTTTACCTTTCAGTGCTAGCATTTCTTTGTCACTTCTATATCATATCAGTTGTTAACACATAATCCTTAGACTTTTAAATGTCTTTATTTGTGTTAACAAAGACATCTTAAAGACATTTAAAAGTCTAAGGACAACTTTTAAATGACAACTTTCAAAAGTCTAAGGATTGTCTTAAAGAAGACATCTTAAAGACATTTAAAAGTCTAAGGACAACTTTTAAAAGACAACTTTTAAATGATAACTTTTAAAAGTCTAAGGATTGTCTTAAAGAAGACATTTAAAGTCTAAGGATTATGTGTTGACAATTGATATGATATATGGAAGTGACAAAGAAATGCTGGCATTGAAAGGTAAAAAACTAGATGCTGTTATAATGGTGTTACATTGACCCAGACATTTTTCTATACAAAAAATCATAATACACAGGGATAAGGATATGATTACGATTGAAGACCCTGTTGCCATTATAAATTCTTTAATTACTATATTGGTTATGAATACAAGAATCATTATAGCACATAAGTTCAGCGATAACATTATGGTGTCATGCTCTGTTGTTGGCTTTGGTTGTACCAAGAGAAAACTTTGAAGTCTATGAAAGGATATGAGAAATAGGTTTTTGATGGGAGGGAGAAATTGGGTAAGAAAAGGAGAGATGATAGGAAGGAATTCATGGTGGACAGTGATAGGAAGGGACTTGGCGCCCTTTAACATGTCAACTGATAAGATGGCGAAGACACGCATAAGCATTCTCCCGACCTCTGTTATGTCGAAGAAGAGAGAGAAATTGGCGAAGATATGCAAAATGAATTAATATCAGAAACATTTACTGGTCAACATTAGTCATTTGACGGTCAGGGTTTATGGAAAATGTAAAAGGTCAACTAACGATTTCCTAACGGTTATTGGTTAGTCTACGACCCTAATGCATCAAAATACAGTTTTATGACCCAGACCTTCATTTCATCAAAAACTTATGAACCTTTTACAAAAAATCTCTATTTTTCAAATACTGGAACTACAACAGATTTTGTGAGTGTAGAATATGCCTTTGCCTTATAAAAGTATCCTAAAGGTGAAGTTGTAAGAAGAGACTACTTGCGTGAAATATAGAATCATCAGCAAGAGCCTCCGGCGAGTCATCTAGTTAGAAGACCAGCGTAAGGAAGTCCAAAAGTCATAGCAAGTACACTTAGCAACCTTCAAAACCAAGTCCCAGTTCTAAAGACCTTGACTCTTCCTCTAGGGATTCTTGTGTTCTTCGTAATCTTGAAGTGGGCTTGCACATGATTTAGCTCCAGACTTCTAGGTAGTGTATCATCCTCTTTGACATTATTTTGATTGTATCGTTCATTTGTAGCGATGCTTACTTTCTCAGCATCATGGCTCCATAGTAACTCATAGCACTATTCAGAAAGTAGCGGTGACCTCATGTACACCACAACTTGTACTCAATTAGTAGTATGAGTAGCATTGCTGGTAGGTACACCCAATCCAACGTGTTCTCTCATGAGTAGCAGCAACGACAAGCATTCACCCTATCCAGCGGCAATGGCTTCAGGTCCTTATTGCACTCTCCAACAAAATTCTTTCAAAAGAAAATTAAAGGATATAATTCAGCAAAACGGGAGCTTTAGTCATTATTTGCATATGTATATAATATCTAAAAAGAGTGACATATTCTGATATCAGACTAGCATTTCAGTAATCATACTAAGTGTACGTATTCAAGGATGATTAACTCATGATATTATCTATGCCATTCAGGAAGATGATCGAGCTTATGAAACTTAAGTATGAATATACGTAGCAGATAATATAGAGACGAGATCGATCAAAGGTACGTAATGGATCAAGGGAAAGAAAAACTTATCTGTCTTTGAATTAGGCTTTCCAGAATTTAGATGCGAGATCGACGCATGAGAATGCGGGATTTGATGGAGGATGAAGCCAGGTAGGCGCCTAGTTCCCCTTTGTGACTGGAAGAATCACCTGAATGACGGTTTTGTTCCCCGCAACAGTACCCGAGGATGAATCTTTGCCAACGTTTGGTGATAGTCGAGAAGATATTCAACATATTTTTCTCATGAGAGCACTAGAAGATGAGTTTATCGGTTTGGCAGTGGTAGCGACACTAGCAGCAGGGATCGCCGTCTTAGTCCCCTGGGTCTCTCCGCCAGCATTGATGGTTGTTTCTTCGCCTCCGCATCTTTCCTTGTTTCAACCATGATTATGATTGATTGTTACTGCAAATTGAGAAGTTGACCTCCCACTGTGGTTGCCAAATGTTTTGGGGTCAAAACAATAAAGAGGGTAGATCGATAAATGGACAGATCTGTGTTGTGTATGTGTATGTGGCGGGGGATGATGTATGATATGATTACGAGAGGTCAATTTCGAACACCGCCGGCCTAAATCAGGCACACTGACCGTTCCAGCAGTGCTTCAGTCGCAACGAGAGGATAAGGGTCGGTTTAAGGGAGGGAAACAGAGGAAAAAAATATGGATTAGATGTAATTCAATGGATGTTGAATCACAAATGATGGTGTTTCTGTCTATGTATAGTTTCTCTATTCACTTTTCTTCCAGAGCTTAATGAAGTTAGTATTTTCTCCAGAAAGAAGCAGGAGAAAGAAATACTGTGTACTCGAGAAGAAGCTCTGAAAGTTCTGCCTTGAAAGTGAGAATATAGGTAGCTATTTATAGTGGAAAAGTTACACCTGATCCGTAATTAGTGCTAGGGTTAGGGCTTATCTGGACATGCGAGGATATAATAATCTCTTTGGTTATCAGAGAAAGACCAGGAATTCCCCCTCCTTGTTAATAGCGCATGTTTCCCTTTACTAATTCTTCTTTCCTTTGTCGTATACCGCCAAAACATAACCCTAGAGTATATCCTCCCCCATGGTGACGAACTTGCCTTCGTGTATGTGCCATGAGTTGCACTTGGTTGCATTTGACCGTTGAGGTCGAATATATATGTAGTCGTGGACCATGTTGCCGACGTGCCGAGTTGGGTTGTCTTAGAGAGGTGAGCATCTCTTGACCAAGCTTTCCACAGGCGGTGATGACTATGAGTCATATAAGTTGACTAGTCTTTAAACACGTGAATAACTATTCTTGCGGAAAAATAAGACTTTAGTATTTGACTAGCTAGTTTTAGGGAGAAACTAGGATAAAGCCTATCCCTGGTTTTTTTAGATAATCTATTCTCGACGATCATCAAGGAAGACCTTATCTAGACTGTTAACCTCCTCTAGCTGTAAGTCTAGTGTGAATACGTGAAGGTAGGGATATATAAACAAAACCCTAATCGTGTATGAACTAACTAGTGGGCCCTTGAATGAGCATGTGACTAGTTCGTGTATTTCATTAGTTGCCTAGCATGCTCCTATAGCGAGCTTGTGGATAGAATATGTGACGGCGTAGCGTAGCGTGCACTTGTTGGTAAGTTCAGTCTCACCTGTGCGTGTGGATTTGTTGATGACAGTACACTCATCTATCCATGTAGATTTGTTGATGAAGGTGCACACATCTATCCAGGTGGGGACTCGTTGATGAGTTCAGTCTCATCTGTCCAGGTTGACTAGGACCCTTAGACGCCACATCGTCATTCAGATAGGGCCAGTATGTGAAATAAGAGGATAAGCATCCTGGTTAGATAGGGGATCAGTGACACTAGCGTGTGTAGGCTCGTTGACGAGGAAGACTCATCTGTCATGTGTAGGCTTGTTGACGAGGTAGACTAATCTGCATGTATAGGCTTGTTGACGAGGTAGACTCATTTGCCTGTGTGTAGGCTTGTTGATGAGGTTGAGTCATTTGCCTGTGACTAGGACCCTTAGAGATTACGTCATCACTTATCCGACTAGGAACCTTAGAGATTACATCATCGTTATTCGACTAGGACCCTTGAAGATCACATCATCGTTTTAAAAAAAGCATTACTTAATCATAATTGTACTTACATCATACTAGTGGATGAAGCTAGGGTTGCACGTGTTCATCGTGTCTCGTTCGTAAGTGGTCTAGCTCGTCCAAGGAAAATAGTCTTTTCCTGAACGTTACCTGCTAGGTATGTTTGTGCTGTGGGGCTATCGAACTTCGGTGGGTTGACTCACACACTGGATTCTGCCCCCTCTTGCTCAAGGTGACGCCTCCTCATCAAGGAGACGCCTCTGCGTCGAGGAGACGTCTCTCAGCAACATCTCTTGGTCAAGGTGACGCCTCTCTGTCAAGGTGATGCCTCTCTGAAGAGGTGACATCCTAACGTCACCTTCATAGTTCCCTACTGTGAGGCTTCTCATGGAATATTCTTGTTGGTAGATTCGAGTATCTATCTTGTTTTTGAAATTTTTACCCTTGCTCAAATATCCGCTATCTACACCACCTAACTAGTCCCTAAATTCATATTATCCCTTAATTAGCGATTAATCGCAAGGGCACTAAGTTTCCCTTTGTCCGCCTTATTACTTTTCTTAACAGAAGCATATCCATAGCACGATACTCTTCAGGATGCAGTCGGCTAACCTGCAGATTGACAAATAGACGAGCTTTCAGACGTGGATCCGGTTCTGCTCATTAGTTTTTGATCCAAAAACTGTTATAACTAGTTTTAGGTGTCGTAATACTTCCCGATTCATTAAATTGGTAATTATAGACTCACCGAATTAAATCCCGACAGATGTCATATCTCTCATATAAAAAAAAAATTGGTCTCACCACCTTCCCCACCAACTAGAAAAACTTGGGGCACTATATTTGTGCATTTGTTGGGAATTTCAATTATTTTCGTTCATTAAATCTAAATAAATGGAAGAGAGATTGTTTGTCAAGGTGTAGGACGAATTTTGTGCACAGTTGCAGGGAAATAAATTATACTTACTGTAGATCCTGGTGTGGATATGAGGGGAAGTGATTGAGTATAGTGTTAGAGCAATTGTGGTGGTTGCACCAAAACACTAAATTTGGGATAACCCATCGGCAGTGGTTGGAAAACCAAAACATTAAACCTATAATCTTACCCTTTTTGCACCAAATATGGTGTACGAAATGAGTTTGGTGCGGAGATGGTGGGACACGATTATAAATCACGTATCTGCCCAGCGTGAATATAAATCACGCCAATCATAAAACGTGAATATAAATCACTTCCATAGAGAAAACGTACATATAAATCACGCCGGCTTTGAAAACGTAAACAACAATTAAGTATCATTTGCAAACATGAATAACAATCACGTTTTATGTGCAAACGTGAATAAAAGGTACATATGCTTTATGGATGCTTTTTGTTTGGTGCGATGACTGTGGAATAATGCACCAAATCTCATAACCAAACCCAAAATGGCACTTGGTGTTTTGAGTTATAAGTCTACCACTGCGTTTGCTCTTAGGCATGTTTATCTAGCGGGCCATTGTAGACTGATTGAGGAAATATCCCGTAGAATTCCCCTAGTCTCACAGTAAAAAATATGTACTTCCTCTCTGAACGAGACGAAGAACATGGTTGTCTAAAAAGCTTTAAAGCTACGGTTTGTGCACAAGATTCATAAAACCACCAAGTATCCGAGAGGTATCCCAAAAATATCCCCTACCCTTTTGGTAATTTAAAAAAATGATACGTAATACGGTAAAATGAAGTATCTGATACGTATCTCCAAGTATCTCCACATATCCAAATTAGATATGACACTGATACGTCACCTATTTTGAAGTATCTGTGCTTCATATTTGTAGACTGACCGAGGAAATATCCCGTAGAATTTCCCTAGTCTCGCAAAAAAAAAATCAGTCCTGCTGGCCCCACTTCCAGAAACTATAGGGGGCATGCTTTTTTGTACGTGAGGGACGGTGAAACTCACAGAATAAATCCGACCGTGAGTATAGAATTTTCGCTGGTCCAAATATGAAGACAGGGGCGGAGCCAAAGGTTGGCTAGACCTGGCGGTAGACCCCCGCCCCCATATTTGGACCAGCGAAAATTCAAGACTCACGGTCACACTTATAAAAAAAAAAGTAGCCCATCAAGTCCCTAAGTTTAGTCCACCAGTCCCCTTGAATTTAGCATTTAGCCCACCAATTATTTTAATATTAGAGTTTAGCTCATTAAAATCTTTGTGTTTACATATTTTTGCCCCCCAATATATAGAATTTATACAATTTAGCCCATCTAATTCTCATTTTTTTGTACATACCTCTTTAATTTGTGATGTTCATAGTAAAAAAAGCCTAAACTCGAAAGAAAATCGTTGCTTATGATGTAAAACACTCAAAAAAAAAAATATCGGCGGCCTACGGCCGCCAAAACCGCCAAATTATTTTAGCCCCCATGTGGAATTCCTGGCTCCGCCACTGTATGAAGGCGATATTAAACGTTACCACCAGCACTTGTCGACTACCGTCGACATTGAGACTCAATTCTTCTTCTTTTCCCGCTCTGCGATTTCCACACTTCACAGGGGCATTAAGCTTTCCTTTGTCCATCTTATTACTTTTCTCAATACGAGCGTATCCATAGCACAATATTCTTCAAGGTTGCAGTCGCCAAACCTACAGACTGATAAAGAAGCTTTCGGACGTGCATTTGTTTCTGCTCATTATATAGTATGTTATTAGCTTTTGCAATACTCTCTGATTAATTAAATTGGTAATGATAGATTTACCGAATTAAATTGCAAGAGAATTGCGAGAGATATCCCGTCTCTCACATAATAAAAAAAAATCCCACCTTCCCCGTCAACCTAAAAAACTGGGGGCATTATATTTGTGCGTCTATCGGGAATTTCAATCATTTCCGTTCATCGGATCCAAAAGGAAGAGAGTTTTGTCAAGGTATAGGGTGAATTTCGTGCACAGTTAAAGGGAAATAAATTTTACTCACTGCAAATATTGGTGTGCAAGTGGTTTAGAGCATCTCCACCAGTGGATGCTAAAAATCCTATGTGGAGGTCTTATTTAGATCTTCATTTACGAGGGTTTATACATGTGGTATAGATAAGATATTTGAAACCAATAGTACAAGGTTTTAACCTTAAAATTTGTTATATGGATATAACTAAGAGAAAAGATCTACTTACACTCTTATTATTACACTATCTCACACTTTCAGCACCGTTTTTTCTATAAAATTTACATGCCAACGAATTTGGAGCTAATATTTTGAGGATATGTTCCTCTTATATAACTCTACATTCTTACCAAAAATTAACGTTTTTCGAAGTACTAAGCTCACTATCTACCAATATTAATTTGAACCGTTGATAGTCAGTCGAATTTTAATGGCTGATTTTCAAAGTTTGAAATGGTGGTGTTATACATCGCGGAATGTTTTCATTTTTGGTGGGAATGTAGAGCCTTATGGGAGGAACATATACTAAAAAATTTAGCTTCAAATCCATTATCGTTTAAATTTTAACGAAAAAACGATTCCGAAAGTATGAGATAGGGTGATAACAAGAATGTGAGTAGATCCCTTCTCTATAACTAATTAACAAAATAAGTTGATTTCCTCTTTTTTCATTAGTTCATTTTATTTTTAAATAATAATTTAAATATGAAAATTAGATAAATTGATTACATGGAGGCATTACCGAAAGTCTAAATAAGACTTTCTCTCAGACTTTTTGTTTGTCCATGTCATCACCCTAGTTAATAGACCCCACTACTGGAGATTGGTTTTTGTTAAATGAGAGTCTTATATCCTATGTGTTATAAAAAATATAAGACATACACCCACTGTTGGAGATGCCCTTAATGATACCGAGTAAAAATCACACCAACAGTTTTTAATAGCTCCACTTTAACTCGCTACTAATTCCAATGCCAAGCACGCAAAGTATTGTTCGTCGGA
>JAJJMA010038178.1:0-14675 GCA_023529015.1 Papaver nudicaule
GCTTCACCTTTAGGATGCTTTTATTTGTAGAAGACATTTTCTACACTCACATTTTGCCCCTTTGCTTATGGATGGTTCGCAGAATAATCCTTAAGCAAAATCTTCTTGAAACGTCGTCTGGTGCAAGCGGAGTAAACAAGTAAAGTCTTCAAAGTAGCTTGGCTGGATCTAATCTTGGTTTGGATGGCTATGTCGGCGAGACAACTTGGGCGACTCTTCTATCTGCGGCGACGGCTTTGACATGGATTGTTGTGCTAAAAACTTCGGTGCGCTGATGTAAACTTAAGCGGATCTTCTATCTTCAGCGGATGACCGTTGCTTGTTGAGAAGACTGATGCAGGAGAATCTGAGGAGTTTCTTCTTCGATAGGCTGGCGAGATTCGGCGACCGTGAATGTAGGCGAGGTACTGATTGTCTTGTAATCTTCAGCGGTATCTGTTGTTGAACATTTGTTGACGAAGATTTAGAAGTATTCGGCGATCCTTGCTTGAGGGTGAAGGCTTTGTTTGCTTCTTCAGCTAGAGGAGATATGAAAAAGTTCATAGATTCTGGTTGTGCTTTGGCAAGCTTCTTTGTTGTCATGGATCGTGATATTAACTGACTACTTGTGAATTTTGGAGTGGCGTTTGCATATCGGCGAACTTCGTGAGTAACTGCTGGTTCAATTTTGGTTGCTGCTGGAGGAACTGAGCGGAAGAGCACAACATGCTTTTAAAATATATATATATATTTGCCCCTGCTCTTGCGCGAGGTTCTGACGACTCCGGATTCCTCAGCTTGTAGTTGCCATGTTTGTTTCCTGCTTTCGCTACTATGCTTGTTTTGTGTTGATTTAGAATACCTGTATTCGTCAAGTGATGTCCTGCAAACGAATCATAGAGAAATTAAAAAAGAAATTTTAGCTTTCTTAATATTTTTTACTTTGTATTTCCTATACATTGTTGCCCATTTTTGCTTTGGGAAGTAAGAGATCGAAACTTTTTAAAGCAAAAACAAAACGAGACTTGTGCATTTTTCTATAAAGAATTTGAACTTTTGACAATAAGTAGGTGGCTCTGCCCCTGTTACTCATGCTATGAATCTTATGAAATGCCTTAGGAAATATTGATAATTTGAAATAAATCATGATATTGTGGTATGGTACTCTAAGTTAGTGATACTTAGCTCTCTGCTTGTTAAATGACTATTGTTTGCTCATTGTTAAGTTCAGCGAGTGAAATAAGATTGAACCGCTGCCCCAGCGTGTGGAATAAGATTGAACCGCTGCCCCAGCGTGTAGTCACCAATTCCACTTTGGCGAAAGTTCATGGTGATCAGCGTGTAATTTCCTTCCAAGTCGGCGATCCCTTTGGATGCAGCTACATTTGCTATTCGAATTCTAAATTCAAAGCATTCAGGCAAATAGCAAGGCAAATTTAAAGGTAAAAGGTGATATTGTCGACACAAATAGTAATGCGAACTTAGCGCTCGTGCCCCTGTCATGGTTAGTGACCCATAGGAGAAGTGGAAATGCATTTATAATGACATGTATATCATAATAGAGTGTGTAATGAAATATTTGTAAAATTTGTGATACTTCACTTGTTCGTTTGGCGTAGAGTAAATAGTTGGGCGGTTGCCCCTGAGTAATTTTGAAAGTATTTGATGTCACCATAACTATCAGTTGACATGCAACTGAACAAAATTTCTAACTTTCGCCGAAGTCAGTGTGATAATGTGCCAATTATTTTAGAAATAAGAGGGGGGTAACTTAGCTGATTTATATGAGACTTCTGAGTCCTGTGTAGGTCGGCGCTGTGTGAATGTACCAAGTTGAGCTCCTCGGCGAATATCGTTGTAATCAGCTTCTTGCCTTCTTGAGAGTGGATGATATGACCTCGCTTTAATACCTCTGCAGATTCTTTTGAATTTCCTGTAGGTATAATTTATTCCAATGACTTGAAATCCAAGTTAGTTTTTCACAGTGTATAGTTAAAGTCACGGCGGGGTAATGCACATGCAATAATCATAGGCGATGGTTTTAGATCCATCATGAAGTTTCAAAGTCATAATACGCCGATATAGAATTATTGGAGGACTTTATGATGGTGCCCCTGAGTGGGTCGCCGTTGTAAGGCTATGTTGATGCCCCTGAGTGGGTCGCCATGCTATGCAAATATTGATGGCGATCTTTGACGAGATCTGTATGCAGCTTTGGCGATTGATAAGGTATTACACATTGATTCTGTGAATGGAATATCCCTTTTGGCGAGATATGGAGGATATTTTCTACTCCTTGAGTAGAAGGTGATCATAACAATTTTCCATTGCTTATTTCGGCGAGCAAAAGCCTTTTTCTTGTTGATTGGCGGTTCCAATATGTATCCGTGATAAGTAGAATCTTCCGGCTAGCACTTATGCGTGCCATTGAGACAATACGATCCCTGTCTTATCATGAAGACATATGGATCTTCGAGCTTGTATAACTGGATTTTGGGCTTCGACGAAATTTACAACGGTTCCGATAGGCTTGGACTTGATTTGTACATTGACGAGCTTCTTCCCCTTGACTTTGTGTCACTCGGCGAACCTCAGTTGACAAGAGCTTTGAAATTTCTTCTTCTTTGACGATTTAGGATAAGATAGGATGTTTTTTCTTGTTATGATATTTCGACTTGGCGAGTGTTGTTGTAGCCTTGTAGGCAGGCATATGATATTTTGATGGTGAATCTTGCAACTGAGCTATTATATCGGCGAGTTCAGGAATGAGCTTTTGAACTTTTTGTTGGCGATATTTGCATGCTAGCTTGCCCTTGCTTCCTTATTCTACGATTTCCCGCGGCGGCAATTGATGCTGTGAGATTGTTGAGAATCTTGGGGGTATTTTCTTCTAGATGAGGTATCTCTTATCTTTGAAATGGCTGCTCGGCGAAATTCTGATGAGGTTGGACACTTCTAGATTTGAACTTAATTGACCCATGTAAGTTGAGGGCGAGATGCAACTGAATTTGGCAAGATTCCATTGATTGGTTAGGGAGTTACCACTGACGATGGTTTCTCTATGTGTTTATCTTTGACTCGGCGATCATTGGTTGTGAAAATATGACGTTTATCTTTCTTTCGGTTGAGCAAATCTCTTATCGCCGACACAAGCCATGGAAACTTGTAAGTTGAGGATGCTTTCTTGCGTTCGCATTTTTCACTAATGACTTTTCTTATTCCTTGGATACCTTAAGGGTTTCCAATCTTGCTCTTCTTGTTTGTTATTCTTCGTGTCTTCGGCGTTTTAAGCCGCTTTGTACCTTTAGTGTTATCTTCTTTGTGAGTCCGAGCAATGAAAAGCTTTATGCTTTGTCACTACAGAGAACTTGGCCTCTATAGTTGTCTTCAAAGAGTTAATTTTCCAAGGAGTGAAGCCCTGGCCCTCGTTACCGCCAACAATATCTTATAAATTGAACTAACAATTTCCCAGAGCAACAGGGTAGAACCCAGCCGTAACCATTACTTGTGCCCGTCGGCGATCTAATATAAGTAGAATGGGTTGCCCTCATAGACTTCAATACACCCCGCCAGGAGTGATGCTATGGCGTAGACGGATTAGCACACCAGCGGAACCGCCGATGTGATGCTACAGCAAAAGGGGACCTTATTTCCTTACAAACACTTACAGATCAACAAGTAACACGACTGGTCTTACAACTAGCCTGGGTTGGACTAACAGTTACGATAAGGGCATTCACTCGACGGAAAAATAAGCCTTCTGCATAAGAGATCTTGGCTCTTAGTTGATTTATTGATTTGGGCGTTATGCCTTTAAAGATGGCGCTTGGCCTTAGTACCTGATCAGGGTTTTTGTATGGCTTTTGTTGCCTTGGGCATTTGTGCCTCTGTAAATGGCACTTGGCCTCAAGATTGAACCTTTTTGGTCTGGAGCAATTAGCTCATATAATCGGCGAAGCTCATTAGCTTTATTTGTTTCACGGCGATGTTCTTCCCTGTTAGGAAGAATATCCTTGTAAACGCTTCCTCTGCAAGTCTTGAGTCGTCGCTTCCTGAACTGACATTTTGAGTGGCCTCCATCATCCGCCTCAGGGTGAAGTATCCATTTTCGCATTCCTCATTTCCGGTGCAGACATTGTAGTATTTGTGGTGTGGGGTGGCGATAGTGTAGAAATTCATGAGAATGCTGTTGAAATCTACTTCGCTGGAGTATATGAGATTCAACGGCGATGCAGTCTTGATTCGTTTGGCCCTTTTGTCATCTTTACAATGTAGGCGAAATTCATTGGCTTGATCGCTCGGTGCTTTTACATGTAGTCGGCGAAGCTCATTATTTTTTATTTACTTTCTTTTGCTTACGCGCTTTTATCGTGTAAGCGAACGGTTGATTTTCTTATCTGTGTTCAAAGACAAAAATATATCGAGAGTATAGTGAAGCAATAATATTGCCCCACGGGTTAGTGGTGATCACATAATATTCAAATAGATTACGAAATTCAAACTTAATTGAAAATCTGCCCCAGCTATGCTCTTGGGTTGAGCGAGGTGGATTTCCAAGTATACTTTGGTTTATTTTAGCGAGTTTCAAAAAATGATGCATCTTAAACTTAGCAGCAGGATGCCGATTTGGAGATGTGAAGTTATGCAGACGCCATGTTATCACATCGCTAATCATTCTTCGCTCTAAAAATAGACTTAAGCATATATTACTTTGAACATAGTGTGACTAGCATGATTTGTATACGATATAGTAACGTGTCAGGTTATGTCACGGTAAGATTGTAAATGATCTTCAGTATTGAGAAATTGTAGTATGTAACTGAATACAAGAGACACATTCGCCGAGTATAATTATGTGACTGAAGAATTTATGCTATCATTTTGAATTTACTTCTATTGGTGAGGAAAGTAGTTACTTGCAAAGGATAAAATTTAAGTAGTAAAGAATGCTTATCATTTGCTTCTACGGTAGAGCAAGTAGTTGCTGCAATTTAGCTCGGAGTTAAGCGCGAGTCCACAGCTTTCTTTCCTTATTCGCTACGTTGTCCCTCGACAGAGTCTCATGAAAAGTATGTGCACCTGTATTCCTGGCATGCCTTTGCGTTAAAAATGTCTCATATGCACCATATGACGGCTGATATCTCCTATGTAATATTCATGTTCCAAAACGACATTAAATTGTGACATATCAGACGAAAATTCATACAGTATGAAATGTTTTTGAAATGCCAAAGGTAGTTCCTTAGCTTAAGCCAAAATTAACTATATACTCCTCAATATAATATGTACCGAGGTTATAGAGTTTAGAAGTTTCCCTTTGATTTGTAATGGGTTGCCCCAATTTGGCAACATAGCTGATCCCAGACAGTTCTTGTGTTGGCAAGAATTTGATTCATCTAAGCGAGTTAACTTAATTTAATCACGGCGAAATGAACTAAGAAACTTCGCCGACCCAATGTAAATGTATGCACCTCTTAATTCACATTTCTACTGGCCTCTTACATCTTAGCTAAAACTGATTGTGGGACAAGCCGAGATTAAAGAAAAACGAAAGTGAAAGGTTTAGAAAACGTCCCTTGTATCAGAGAGAATGGCTCTGTTACAATGAGTTGAGTTGCTCGAATGTCACTTGTCGTGGCGAGTTGTATTCTCCACCGCAGCTATTCTATCGCCGAAATGAAACTCTATTCTCTATCATTACACCTTATATCGTCGATGCGAGTATAAGAGAAATCCTACTTGCATACTACTGCGAATAAGCATGGGCAAGTTCCAGAAGATGAGCAAGTATTGTGGTACTTATCATGACTTGTCTGTCTCGGCGAATAAGTATGGACGAGCTCCAAAGCATCAGCAAAAGGTATGCCGCCGTATGGTTGTACCTTGCAAAATACTGAAAAATGAAGGCTTGCACTTTTACTGTACATAAAAATGTGTGAGCAAGGCAATGACAGAAAAGCTAAAAGAAGTAGAGTTAAGAAATGAAATACAAGATGCGACAAATTATCCTTCTGGCTAAGTACCATCTTAAATCTGATCAAACCTTTCTAGAGATGACAGACTTATAATTTTAGCATTTGCCATTTTCAGAAATGTAAATATTGTACGTACAAACAATTCTAGTCATCGTACTCACTACAGACCTAGATTAGAAATAAGAAATGACATTGTGATACTATGATGAATGATGGTTAAAACTAAGAAAATACAAATTACTTGTTGACATACAATCACCTTTTGAGAGATGATCTGAGCTAAATGAAAATGATCTTAAATCAGTTTCCCCATTTTTACATTATGCTAACAACTACGTAGTTAAGAAATAAGATGAATGACAGTTTAAGGCTCGGAACGTAGTACTAGTCTGGTTGAGAAGTTAAGACATGAAATGTAATTACTGAAACGTGCCGCCTACTCGTTTGCTACTAATTATAGCAGCAAAAGACATTCAAAATAAGCGAAGGTGCCAAGTTTAGAGATCTCCCCTTTATGTGCAGTTTGCAATCAAAGGAATAGTGTAGAGACCGAGAGGGTGACAAACGAGATGTCTTTGCCGAGTTGACCAGGCCTGGGATTCTTGGCAAGTTTACAGATTGAGCTTCTCCAAGATTTGCTGATGTTGACAGACTTTTATAAATGGAATCATGAAGTACTTGTAGTAACTTGAGCAATCTTAACTCATTTTAGCTAATTGGTAACTCGGCGAGAAGCAGGTTGTTTGAAGGCGAGCTACTGGTACTCAGTAAGTTGCCTCGGCGAAGCATTGTGCAACTGTAGTCTGGACAAAAATTCCCTTTGAACATCGCTGCATGTGACAAGCTCAATTGGTGAATTATAAGAAGGAAACAAGCTGTCCTTGAGTTATGAAAAATATATAATATCAGTCCACCACCTTTTTTTTTTTTTTTTTTTTTTTTTTTTTGACATAAAAAAAAATGAGAGGGTCAGCATGCTTCCCTTTGTCTTTCGCCGACATATTAGCTATTTATCGCCGATATTCCTGCAAGAGAACGACGAGGTTTAGCTGGTGGCAATGTCTCTTTGTCGCCGAGGAGTATTATTTCCGTGAAGGTAGACCAGCAATGTCTTTGCCACGGTAGTCTGCCAAAAGGTGCTGCTCTGAAACCTTTGACGTTGGCGGGGTTGAGCTCACCCTTCGGCGATATGAATTTCTATGGCTGAGTTAATCATGACCCGACTGGCTTTTTTTTCGAAGTTCGTTGTATACTATGAAGAAGCTAACGCAGTAACTCCTCCAAGTGCCGATATGGACAGCTAGATGACTTTGCTGGTTATCACCGGCCGTTCATTGTTAAACAAATTACTGTTATTTTCCATAACGAGGTGGCGAGGTAGAATTGACTATGAGATGAATTTCCGTCGCCGAGTTCAATGCATTCATTATCAGTGGAACCTTGGCGTGTTTCTCCTCAATTAACTGGTGGCTTCACCAGCACAAGCTCGAAAGGGATTCCTTTCCTCTTATCGCTAACACATGCTACAAAAAGTCTTGAACATCGCTGCAACAACAAACCCATTCGGTGATTAACTGAGAACAGACAGCTAATTCATATGATCTCAAATGGAGTGCAAGAAATTCCAATAGAGTTTGTTTGGTTTTGTTTTTGAGAAAAACTCTAAAATTAAACCTAAATTATGATACTTTCCCAAAAAACTTAAACGGGTTTAGAGAGAAATATCTCCTGATTACAGATCTGCGACCAACTTCAACTGGAAAATGATTTTCATGAAAAAATCTAATTTTTACAGAGAACAGGCTCTTGTTTGTATCGAAAATTTTCTGGAAATTTTTGGTTTAAAAGCTGCAGATCGACAAGGAACATAAACATGAAGAAGATTTCTCGTTTTAAATCAACCAGATTATAGATCTGTAAACCAAACAATTTTGAATATAAAAAATCAGATTTTGCTCTCATAAAAGACTTAGCGACTGCCGGTCTGAAAGTAAAAGAAAATAAGGAAGAGATTTATCCTGTTTTGATGTTTGTGCTGCTAAACTCGTTTTCACGGTAGGCTTTTCGAATCTGGTTTGATTGGAGACTCTCACAAATTTCTGTTGAAGGAGAAAGGTTTTTCTCGAAACTTTGCTGCAATCTTTTCAGATCTGGAAAAGAGAGTGAAAATGAGAAGGATGAGATAGAGAGATTTGATTAAATCTGATTTGGTTTGATTTTCGCCAAAGATCTCTTCGGACTAATTTCATGTTTCTTCACAAAAACTTCCCATCACATCTGCCTTGTTTCCTATCCTGTATCTATGCTTCCAGTTAACACTGTTATCTGAAAGTTGCCTTTTGTTCCCCAAAATAGCCCTGAAGCTACTGGATACTACTGAGTTAGCTGATTTTTTGGTGCCGGAGTTGTTTCTTCATTTTTTGAGCTTCTTGGACATGATTCAAACCTCTTCTAGCGCCAAAATGTAATTGCATAAAATACATCATGCAATCACACCCATTGATCTACTTATTCCTAGATCTAGATTCACACACACATATGGATGAACATAAAAGTAAAGCACACAAGAGACGTTTTTAACGTGTTCGGAGCTTATCTAGCTTCCTACATCACGGATTTATTAGTAGAGATATTTGATAATCATACATAAGTTTTCTTCGTGTTCTTGAGGTGTTCTTGAGAAGGAGATGGTAGTAGAGAAGGAGATGATGTGGAAAGAGAAAGGAAGTAGAGTCCTCCTCTTTCTCTTAGGGTTACACGGTTTTTATATGAGACTTACATCGGCGGAATTACCAACCTACCCTTAAAGGGAATCCTATGCTATAATTCTTCTATGGTGCGTCATCTCCTGGCGAGACTAAGTTACAACCGTCTTGATCTTGCGCCACGTAGCGAATATATTCTAAAGACTCACAATAACAGTCTGTTTCCTCTCGCCGACAAGCATATCGGCGAGTGCTTATATCCTTCGGCAAGCTAGTCCACTTCTGGATAAGGATTGCTGACGCAGATCCCACTGAGTCAACAAGTCAACTCTGACAACCTGCCCATTCTGATATTCTCATAAATGCCCAACTACTGTACGATCCTTTGTCGGTGACGTGTTCAATCTTGCTAATTACACTCCGCCCTTCTATTCTTCGCTGGTGTAGCCTCGGCGACCCTGTATGCTAACCTCTTCATACCTAGTACTCGCCGCGGCCTTCTGTTGATGATTCTGTACTTCTCAGAGATAGTCTTCTTACGCAGCTTCACCTTTAGGATGCTTTTATTTGTAGAAGACATTTTCTACACTAACATGATTTGCACACAATCTGGTAAGGAGGAAACGACACAGAATAACATGAACTCAATCCATAAAACCATTAACCACGCTGCATCAAGGACTGTCCAACCAATAGTTTGAGCAGGGATGAGCTATAAAATCATTTCCAAGTAAATAATCCAACAGAGACGATACAAATCAGAAATCACACCGCATAAATGCAGGTCCACCCTTGGAACAAAAAGGGGATGAATGGAGATGGAACATGTCCGATACAGAAACAAAAGTAAATAGGCATCTAATCACCTTAACTTTTAGTCAGAAACTACATTGAAAACTCAGCCAAAAGATTGACATGTAAATAGAGAATGTACCGCCATTTTTATAGGCATTAACAACCTTAAATTCTAATCAAAGCAAATCAAAATTGGTGTGCAATGAAAAGCAACGCAAACCTTAAAATCTACGATCACACTGGTGCCCAGAAGGTCGTTCATCTGATGTTTCCTGTGTTGGATGGGATATAAGATCCCTAAATACGTAAGCGAGAACTACCTGAAGTGAAATCTCAAAGGCTATAACAAAGAAAAAGAAAATAAAAATTAGTTAAAGAGGGCGCCACAAACAGGCTAAGATTTTGTATGTCAACTGGTTTCTGCTTAAACTGCTTCCCCAACTGCATCATTTAGATCGTCTGTTGTAAAAGAGCCATCCCACTATCCCACATATGAATTGTATGTAATAACAAAACATAAGTAAGTGAATCACATAACAGATAGTAGTCCAAGTAACAGAATCACCATTATGAAACCTAATGTCACGAAACCTTTCCCACTTTAAGCTTCCTATCTAACACAATCAACACAAATTTTATTAGATAACCCCATAATATACTCATTCCCTTTAAACAGACTCTTAGATAGGTTCTTCATTAGGCAGGGTATCATAGGTAAGACCTTGTTTAATCATGCACGTGTGAGAGAGATCATGAGTATTAGACCAAAAGAAGAAAAAAAATGAAATATTTATTCACTCCTTGTCTTGATTAATGCGGGAAAAAAAGAAAGGTCGGAGGGATCCGTGAGTTCTTTGGGTGGTTTAGTTCTTGATGAAATCTTTATTCGCTCCTTGTCTTGATAATTAACATAGTTGTTAGAACACTTAAAAACGCAATCAATCAAATACTTTTTTGGCTCAAAAAGACAATCGATGTACAAATATACAAAACAAATTGAGATACGTGTTACTTGAGTTCGGTTGGAATTGATATGGGGCTCCAATCGTTTCGCTGCACATCTCTGGTTCTTCTTTCCCCTGTAAACAAACCTGCAAAAATCAACAACGAAGTAAGAATCGTTGGGGAAAAAAAAGACATAACATTTTAGGTTTTCTTCTGCAAAAGACAATTATCTCCGTGACTTTACTTCTCCTCTGCTATATATAATCAACGCGGAAAATCTAATTAAGGAAATCTAATATTTGCTCGGATCTGTCCTCCCCAGAATTCCCATCCGTGCGACGAATCACAACAGACGAAGATGCCCCGGTAACATCAATTCAGCCATTAAATTTCCCAAACCTCATTTGAAGAAACATAAGAAGCACTCCAAGTCCTAATATGGTTTCAGAAATACCATTCCATTCTTAAGAGCTCAAATTCCCATCTAAATCAGTTGGAAATGAATCACAATTGTTCCTAATTCACTGCAATCCTCTGAGAAGAACATGTATGAAGAAAATAAAAATAAAAAAAATCAATTAAGGATCAACCAAGGATAATCAGTGTCAACAGACAACTTGCATCTGGGAGAAGAGCAATTCCTTCAAACGAAAGAATTGCAGATATGCATGAACAGATTCAAATGCTCATCTAACACTACATTCAAAACCTGAGAATTCAAAATACAAAACCCATATTATAGATGTGAAAAAAGAAATACCTTTATTCGTTTATAGGTAGCGATGAAGAAGAATCTACCACAGGGAAGAGAGCGACACATAATTGAGAAACCATTGCCTGGAAAATAAATACTAACGTGGTTCCAGTAAGAAAATAAAAACATAAAGAAGATGAAGATTGGACATTGTGAGAGCACCCGGTGTAATAACAGAAGATGGAGACTGATCGACGGATCCGAGCACAGTAGGGGATTAAAGATTAATCAAAAAACTTAAGAAAAGAAAAATATGATTACCACAAAAACCTAATCATATCAGTAAAACCAATATTCCAATTAATTTTGAATTAACACAATAATCAAAATCAAAATTAAAATCAAAAATCAAAGCGCAATAGTATGTAAACACAAACCAAGAGCAAAAGAGTTTTGTTATTGATCGCAGTGAGTTAAGATTAGGATTCTGCCGTTTTGGGATGGGAAAGAAGAAGAGGGGATAAATGGTTAATGAAATTTACTTATTTTTTTAGATTTTTGTTAAAGGGAGAGCAAAATGTGATCCGAGGAGAGCGAAAGTCAACTCACTAAATAGGTCCAACTCGCTACATATTTTCGACTCTGCCCAAAATATCCTTACTAAGATCACAACCATCTCGCACATGCGTGTAAAAGGTCATAGCTCCTCTTGGTACAGAAAAACGGTCGATCATATGTGATCTTTTAAACGTCTTAGCTCCTCTTGATAATTGATTTTGATTGGATAATTGTTAATTGTGCCCTAAATCCTGATTTGATTTCATTGGAAATTACTTCCATTGTTAATTTATTTGATTTCATGGGAACGGTTACTTATTATCTTCACAATTACTGCTTGTTTTAGCTTCACAAAGGGTATATTGATGGGGAGATTATTAATCCAAATGGTGGGAAGAAGCCGTAATCCAAAAATTGTAGTATGACAAAGGATGATTACTTAGAAAAAATAATTAATTGGGGAGATTTTTTTCGGTGGGATTTAGAATAATTATTTGTCGTAAGTGATATTAGAATGTTTATGGAGTTTTTATTTAAGAACCCTACATTTCCAAGGTAGAAGAAGAAAGAGAAATTTTCGCTGAAATCCTAACCTTTCAGTCAACCTCTACAAACAACCAACTTTTCATTTTTGCTTCATAGAAAGAAAAGTGAGTCTGTCCGTCTAGGTTTTGTTAAGTTTCATGTATTTCTTCCAAGTTCACCCCTCCACCATAGTTAGTAACCCAACTGTAGTTATTATTTATACCCAGGTTCAGAGAATGGATCGTTTTATAACCCGAATTGAATATGTGCAGTATTTCATCAACCTAGGTAAAACTAACCCGAAGTGAATATATGCAGTGTTTCTTTCACGTAGGTAAAACACCTTAACAGTGAACACCCTACACCAAATCGATGTAAACACCCGAATTGGAGAAGCCCTGACTCAGTTCTTTGTTATTGCGATCTTGTATAGATGAAGACCTATGGTCATAGTGTAATCGCCAAGTTTGTTCTGTTTTTGTAAGAACACATAAAACTACTTAAAATTTGAATTGGTAAGGATTTTAGTAGTATTAATTTATTTATTTTTTGTGAACGTTAGCTGCTTGTATAAAGGCCTAAGAGAAAATCAAGAATTTAGTTAGTTGTGTTTCTTTAAGTGGCAGAGAACTGGAGGAGTAGGATGGAAAGGTTTACATATATAGCTTGATTCTGTCAAATTTAATAGGTGTTTTTTGTTGTTGTTACTGGTGATGATTTAAGTTAAATACCTTTTGTGCTTAAGCTTTCACAGTGGTTTCAGGACCATCATTGTATCCGGATCACTAACTGCTTGGGTCATGCAAGAATTGTAGGTTTTGAAGCAGATAAATCAAATTTGTTTGCTTAAGGGATAGAGGAAAGATTACAAGGTAATGCACGCCTATCATCATCAACAACGTCTGGCATCAGTAATAACAAGAATGAGTTGCACGGACCAAATGTTGCATGGCATGAAATGTAACATCATCCGGATTTTATTAACATGGCAAAAAATGCATGAAAATAGTCTTGATGATATTATTTAATTTACCACTGGGTGCAAATCAATGATTGCAAATAGTTGTACTACAAGTAGTAGTTGGTTCCATAACCTACAATAAAACCACCACCTTTGCATACAATATCAACAAAACAAAACCACCACCTTTGTACAACCTGCAAAGAAATAAATTTCTCCATTTCTAAAAAAAAAGGAATAAATTTCTTAGTTACTCCCATACGTAAGAAGAACGCAACTTTCCCTCTTAACACAATCTTTTTAAAGGGTTTTCACAGGCATTAACCATACTAAAAATTGAATGATCGGACTAACCTAAATTAACCATAAATATCCCTAATTTATTTGTCACAATACCATGGATAATCAGAAAAATAAAATTGAACAACTTTAATTGAATATATCTTTCTGTAAAAGGCAGCAATCCCGCATACATATAGTTAAAATCCGTTGTTTCAGTCAAAAAGTTTACAACCCATTTATCCCAAATCAAAAACGAATTTACTAGTACATCTCATTTAGGGTTCAATTACAAAATACGTCTTAACTAACAGTAAAGCATAGGTACACTTAATACCAACATAAACACATGATATAAGTAGAAATTAAATTCAGGTTACCTGATTAGAAATGCCTTACATGGCGTTCAAATTTTTTTTTAGGTTAATGAGGAAGAAGAAGAAGCCTGAGGGAGAACGTAAAAGTTACCTTTTTAAATTGGGCAGGGGGTTTAGATGAACGGGCACGTCATATCAAGTTTACCCATGTCACCTTTGGTTAAGTTAACCAAGGACTGTAACGACATTTCTGCACGAATCTGTTCCTACAAGGTTTGACTGAGTTGGTTTTTCCGTCTGTGAAGGAAAAACGAAAGGTTGGCTGACTAGCTAGGGAGGAAACAACAAACCTTTGGATTTCTACAAAATTTTCTCAAGAAGAAAGATGTAAAAAATCTAGTTTAAACTTGTGATTGATCCAACGACTAAGATTTATTTATAATTTTTTTATGATTACATGTGTGAGGAGTTTGTGTGGTTAATAAGGACATTTCAGTCTGAGTCACAATATATATAAAATCAGTCCTACTCAGTGAGTTGACTAGGATTTTTGCTCTCCTCAGATCATATATATTTTGCTCTCCCTTTAATAAAAATCTTTTTTTATGTCAAGCCCGTAATTATTATTTTTAACAGTTTTTTTTCCATTAATAAGTGCAAATTACTTTATTTCTTATGCATAAAATAACTTTTAGGCACGAGAGAATTTTTTTCAAAGGCGGAAATCAGGATATAAATCTCAATTAACTACACCCAAAAAAAAAAAAACATTTTTTTTCCATTTTTTTAACTGTTTGGTAAATAAAAAATCTTTAAATAAATATCTATTTTTTTATTACTGTATATACAGCTTTTTTTCCACATTTATGCTAATCTTCCACACTTAAGTTAATCTTACATTGAACGGTGTAAGATTTTAAACACTTACATTAGCCCTACATT
>JAJJMA010038208.1:0-13705 GCA_023529015.1 Papaver nudicaule
GATGCCTGGTGTTGAGCTACAATCGGGACCCCGAGAGTCGAGTGGTCTCACTATTGGGCAAGCTATCTTCATTAACAACATCACTCCTGGTTACATTCTCGGTTACTTTCGCGGGGAGGAGGTAGTAATGCCTTACAATGTCGATAGAGCGGCGAGAGTGATGGGTTTTGACCAGGATGTTCCCAAGAGATTGCTTCCCGTGCCTTCTGTGGCCGAATTGCGATCTTCGCTCGATGTATCACTTCACCCCGGCCGTCGTTCTCCTTTTTTTTTCGCCATAGGCCGACAAGGGTGACTCCTGAGTATCACGAGTTTTGGAATGGCACTCTTGAAGTTCTTCGTGGTTTCGTCAGTCGTCAAGGGGGAGGCCAGGATACTCCCATTGCTTCTGTCCAGGTATGATAGTTCGATTGTAATCCTTTCTTGGTTACTGAGCGTCCTTCTCTTTACCCTTCGTTATTCTTCCGCAGGTGAGCCCTACTCCGAGTCCCCAGTCGGACGACATGATTCCAGTTCAGTAGAAAAATCATTCCGGCCAGTAGATTGCTCCAAAAATTAAGCCCTTTTAGCACGTGATAGGAAACATCCATACGAACAACTCTCGTGAAGGAAGTTTCATCATATCTCTTACGGATTTGTACATATTTTGAGTTTTTCGCCGCTCTTCGTAAGAATTCAGACGTCAGAAAATTGCTTCTTCAAATAACGTTGTAAATCTTTCGATATATCTTCTTTCAATGACTTTTATTCTTTATTTGATGTAGAATGGACCTGCTACAGGAGTTGGGCAGTTCTCATTTGTTCTTTTGGGACGGATCCCAGTGCTTGAAGAATCGTCTCCGAATACACCGCCCAAATCTTCTGACATGATTTCTGAGCAGAATAAAAGTGGATACTCCACAGGGCCTAAGTCTTCTGTGACACAGGTTACCTCTTGTTAACTTCTTCAATCCGAAACAAAACATTTAGTATTTTATTCTCACCTTGTTTGCTCTTGCAGCCTTCTGGTGGTAACGAAGAGATTGAAGATAGTTACTTCGTCGGTAAAAAGATCAGTGATGGCCAAAACCTCAGTAAGAATTTTGACAATGTCGCTGACGAAAATCCTCCCATTGCCGAGGTAAATTTGATCACCTTCTTATGCTAAGCTTTCATCATATAGCTTGAAACATATTATTAAACTTCTGCTTGCTTTGAATCTTCTGTCAGCTCGTCAGTAAAGAAACACAAGCCCACGAGAATATCAATGTTGCTGTCGTAAATGCTCCAATTAGGTGGATGCTTCGGGAGTTTCCTCATGCTGGTGTGATGTATAATCCTCCCCATGACACGACTCTCCCTGGTCATAAACTAGTGGGAGGATTTAATGTCCCAGAGAGACACGTCCCACTGTATGAAAAGATATGGAATCGTTATGGTCACTTCGTCATTGCTGGAAGAAGTGTCTGCTTTCATACACTTATCGGCATTTTAACCGACCTTATGAGTGTGATTTCAAAGATGAAGGCTACCCCGCTGAGAGATATGACTGACGAGGCATTGAATGAGATAAGTGAGTTGATTGATACCCTAAAGACATTCGAATCCAATTTGCTTTGGCCTCAGGCGAGAATCCAATACGTTCGAACAAGGCGTGCTGCTGTTGGAAAATTCACCCATGATTTGGTGAAGCAGGAAGAGAGGAATCATGCTGTCATGACTGAGGAACTCCGTAAGTTAACTGAAGAGGTGAAGAAGAAGACTGCTCATATTGCTCTAATAAAGAAGGCAGTCGATGAAGGAGCGAGATCTTCATTAGATGGTTGTTTCTGAAGAACTTCAGGAGCAAAACATTTTCTCAGTAGATTTTTATTTTGCTTTTATTTGGTTTTATGAACAAAGGGTTTGTAGGAATTGATGGTTTTGAACTCATAGGTTTTGAATTTGAATTTTTGAATGAAATTGTTAAAAGGCAAGAGATTGCTTGCACTTTTCTTTTGAAGGAATTAGAAAGTGAATCTTCATATCTTCTTGAGCCACTTGCCATTGATCACGATGTTTGAAGGTCGCTCATATATTGCGCTTATCATGTATCGTGCATTAGGCATGACTCGAGATATAATATAAGGTCCCTCCCAGTTTGGTGTGGACCCCGAAATAGAAGGTACTTTTCGGTTAGTGCGTCGCATAACCTTATCTCCTTCTTGAAAAGCGGCCTTAGGAACCCATGACATCTCAGGTGTCTTTCGCCTATAAGACCGTCGCTTTGCCCGAACCCACTTATTTGTAGTGGCCTTGATTTCTTCACGAGGTGGCTCAGAGGGTTTGATAGACTTGATGCAATCAAGTCCCCATGTCGGAGAATTATCTAATCCTTGTGTGGGGACACGCTGGATAAGATTTCCGTGAAGTAAATAATTCTGAATAAAGTATTTCAAATCACTTTCACGTACCTCTTTGAATATCACCAGAGTTTCGGACCCCACATGGTACTCCAGCTTTCCCACGTTGCAGCTTTCTTGGTCAAACATGAACTCTTGGCCTTTGATGATTACTGGTGAGATTGTAGGCACAAATCTCTTCCCATAGAGCCAGGGACGCCCTAAGATCACGTCGTGCTCCTCATCCTCTTTGATTACATGAAACTTGGTTTTGGTGCGAGCAGAGTCCACCTTCAGATCCAAAGTAACATGACCATATATGTCTTGGAGATTTCCTTTTGAATCTTTTGTCATTGTTGGATAGTAGATGACATCCCGTCGAGAAATCCCAATTGCTTGGAGTGTTTTGATTGGAATTAGATTAACCATAACACCAGCATCAATTTGAACTTTCTTAAAAAATCGTACCTTCGAGACGAGCAGAGATAATTGGTATTGGAACACGTTCCCCTCTTGTCATCATCTCTGGTGTAATTTCGCCAGGCTTTGGCTGAACCTTTTCATGTATAGGTAGTTCTTTTCCGCTAGCAATCCAGCTGAGGGCAGCGAAAATGTTGCTTCGCTGACTTCTAGAAATGCAAGAGCTCGCATAAATTCTCCATCAAATAATTAGCAGTTTGCTTGACAGATTCTCCGGAGATGGTGAAATTTCGAATGTTGGGTTGATGCTGACGTTGAGGTTGGTGTTGACGTTGAGGTTGGTGCTGAGGGAGTGGATTCTTACGTACACCCTCAGTCCCCAAGTTCAACTCTCCTGACTCGATCTTTTCGTTGAAGATTTGCTTGAGTCGATGACATTCGCTGGTGGGATGATTGACGAATCGATGAAAATGACAATACTTGGGATCAGTCATTTCTTGCGCCGTAGGTTCTCTTCGTACAGGAGGTAACTTGACAGCGCCATCTTGAATCCATGCTTCCAGGAGCTTTATTACTTCATCCATAGTACATGGGAAATCAGGAATTTTAGGAAATTATCTCGGTTGCCGTGGTGCCTTTGGTGTAGGAGCATTAGCTGGGACCCGTGCAGGAGCTTGAGATTGGGCTGGGGCTGCACGTTTTAGTTGTGGGGCCTCAGGAGTAGGCGCCTTCCTCTTAACACCTTCAGTGATAGCATGAACTGAGGGAAGAGAACTATATTGCTTGTTGACGAGTCGCTTGCTGGCACGCGTCTCACCACGGCTTTCTTCAGCTTTTAGAGGCCTGGACCTTTCTAGTAGCGCGGGTGTAGTAGTGGCGGATCGTTTGGCAGACTTATGGAGCTTGGTGAAATTATCGATATCCAGATTCTCCAATAAGGCCCGATATACCGGTATCATTCCGTTGATGCAAAGTTCCACTAACTGCAGCTCTGTCACGTTTGGATCATTGCAATCCACTGAGCGAGTTCTGAACCTCGTCACATAATCATCTGGATGTTCATTGTTTCGCTGATAGAGTCTCCCCAAATCGGAAAGAGTGAGTTGCTCAGACACGGAGAAGTATTTCTTGAGGAAAGCATTAACCATCTAGCTCCAGCTGAGAATGCTATTAGGAGCTAGATTATTATACCAAGTATATGCTTTTCCCGTTAGAGATTTCGAGAATTCCTTGAGACATACAACTTGATTCCTTTCATGTATTCCCAATGATTCCAGGAAGCGAGAGATATGTTCTCGGGCATTCCCAATACCATTATACATCGAGAATGAAGGCGTGACATATCCTTCAGGGAGAGACTCACGTTGGACTTCAACTGGGTATGGAGGTTGATGACGATGAAACAAATCTGAATTCTCCATGCTCTGAGCCTGCAAAAGATTCTGCAAATCTTCACGAGTGACGAAGTTATGTTGAAAACCCGTGTCTGGTCCACATGTGGTGTGGATATGGGTATCCTGGTCATCAGGAATCACGTGAACTTGAGAGGGACCCGCCCTGTTAAGATTGGTAGGGGTTTCTGCACGTGTTAACCCTTGGCTTGTTGGAGGCGTCAGCTTCTCTGAAAGAGTCCTCAAGCAAGTCAGCAACTCCATCTGGGTTTTCACCATATTATTCTGACTTAAAGCTAGATCTTGTTGAGTCTTCATGAGATCCACAATGCTAGATGAGTCTTCAGTACTCCTTGTTCCTCCTGTGCGGGGCCCGAAAAGAAAAGCTTCTGTGCGGCTTGAGATAGGAGTGTAAGGAGTAGGAGAGATAGTGGTATTGGTGGTCCCCACCATATGAGGTAGAGGGGACGTGTTATTGGATAGGAGAGGTGTGGTGGATCCCACCAGAGGGGATGACACGCCTAAGGGAGAAGAGGATAAGGTTGATCCTCTCTGGGTTGAGGTAGAGGCGAGATTAGGGTTTCAGTTTATGATAGGGCTCACGGTTTGGGTGGTGGGACCAGCAGAGGAGCTGGTGGCGTCCCTATCTTGGAGAGTGGTGGTCCCCATACCAAAGGATAGGGGGGGGACGTGTTAGCATAGGATAGGGATGAAGTGGACCCAGGATGGACGTCCATGAAGGAGGGAGATGAGGTTGGCCCCGCTTGAGTTGAGGGAACCATGAAATTAGGGTTTTGAGACGTGATAGGGTTCACGTTTTGGCAGGTGGGACCAGCAGAGGTGATGGCGCCACTAACCCTAGGATTTGTAGCCCCACTCATAACAGATGAGGTCGTGGGACCACTGGTGATACTAGAAATTGTATTCTCTGAACTCTGCCTCCTAGTTTCAACCATATCTTCTTAAAACCGAGATAATGACCTCCCACTGTGGTCGCCAAAATGTTTTAGGTATAAAACAAATAAGAGAATCTGAGGGGTAAAGTATGAAGTGTGATGATGTAATAAAAGATTGTGATGAATTCGAGAGGTCAAGATCGAACAAGACTCGCCTAAACCAAGAAATGGCCGTTCGAGTATTGCTTCAGTTACAGGAAGAGGATTTTAGGGTTGGTTTAGGGAGGGAAGCAGAGAAAGATGAGATCAGAGAATATTGCAAGATAAAGATGAATATTCAGTTCTCACTAGATAATAAATGCTGAATGAGAAGAGTTAATCAATTATCGATAAGATAGACTTGATTATACTTGCACTGAACTTGTTAAACTTATCTTTTTGGATGAGATTGAGATATCGAGATGATTTCCCCAACTGGTCGAGTGACCTATTTATAGCAATATATTCTCAACTGATCTCGTAAGAAGTGGAAGAAGTGGAAGAGTGGGAGTGAGGAAAGAGTGGGGTCAGTTGTTAAGAGTCTTGCGCCTAATATTAGGGAAGACTAACAACCCACTACCTTATCCCACCTTCTCAGCAACGTTCACACGACCTAGTTATCTTTCCCGTTAAGTGATTGAGCCGTTGCAATCACACGTGCCGTAGACCGCCAAACCAAAACCCTAAAAGAATATCCCCCCATGTAACTAAATCTTGATTCTCGTAAGATTTGTTAAACATTTGTTTATTTGTTAAGTCAAAGTTGACTAGTGCAAGTCGTATCAATTACTAATAAGCTTAGGACTTTGCGATAAGATAGAGATTAAGCGATAAGCTTTGAATATCTCTTTAAGATTTGGTTTAAGGATTGAGCCGGGCAATCGCCGTTTAAACCAACAAATCTAAGGGTTGAGCTAGCAACCGCCATTTAGATAAGATAAGATAAGTCATCTAAGGGTTGAGCTAGCAACCGCCATTAGATAAGATAGGTCTAAGAATTGAGCTATGCAATCGCCAATTAGACCGAGAGGATTTCAGCAACTCTCTGTGGCAATAGTCAAATAAATACGACTTTCGGTTTGCCATAAATAAGGGAAATTAGTTTGTGGCATGTAATGCACCAATTCCCTGGATAATGAAGACATATGAATGCCCAAAATAATATAAGTCATAGCCATGAGCCATGATTAAGAATTATAGCACTGATTTATGGAAGCAAGTCCATAATCAGGAAAAACAGACGAATGATGCTATCACGGCGTAGCCATCATCAAGAATG
The DNA here is from genome assembly GCA_023529015.1 of Papaver nudicaule. NCBI lineage: Eukaryota > Viridiplantae > Streptophyta > Magnoliopsida > Ranunculales > Papaveraceae > Papaver > Papaver nudicaule. The sequence continues at coordinate 6,386 of JAJJMA010038208.1, forward strand.
CATAAGCATTGCCAATATAAGACCTAAAGATAGGCCACAATAATTATGATAAGCTATGTTGCATAGCATGATAATAATCCCACATTGGATATAAAAGGATAAGCCATAACATTTATGTTATTTTCGGATTTCTGAACAGTTTGCATGTTGTTCATTGGTAAAATCGCCCAGGCCAGCCTATATTAGGTAAAAATCTGAATTTTTAGTATGTTATAGGAAATTCACAGAGGAAAATATTTCGTGAAGGAAGCGCCTTCTAATTCCTCACGGATTGGGCTGTAAAAATCACGCCATGAAGAAATACGTGAGCTGAACTGCCAGATTTCCGAATTTGATTAGGAAACTAGAGTATTATGGACTTAATAAAATCCATAATCCTCTAGGATTTGGATCAGTGAGGCCCATAAATAGAGAGAGGCTAGGAAGAGGTGAACCCTAGCTCAAAGGAGGCAAGGCTAGCCGTGAGGGGAAGAGAGCAATCATGGACCTCCATAAGTACGAGTGAGGGGAAACAATAAGACCCCCACGAATTAGGCGAGAGCCAACTATAAGGCCCCCATAAATTAGGCTAAACATGATTATGAGGCCTCCAATATTTGGCCAAGGCATAATCTTGGACCCCCAAGAGTTGAGCGAGGGTGATGCCATAAGTATGGACACCCAAAAACTAAAGGGAGATATGACCATGGACGTCCAAAAATCAGGCCAAGGAAGTGGCATGGACGTCCAAAATCAAGCCAAGCTAACTAACATGGATATCCAAAGGTTAGGTCAAGCTAATGGCATGGATACCCAAAGTTATGGCGCGCTAGAAGTAATGGATATCCAAGAACTAGGGCAAGGGATAATCGCGGGCCTTCAAGGATTAGGCAAGGGAGAATGCATGGGCATCCAAGGATGAGGCGAAGCTAATGCCACGGGCCTCCAAAGACTAGGAAAAGCTAATGCCGTGGGCATCCAAGGATTAGACACGGCCAATGCTATGGGTACCCAAAGATTGAGCATGGCCAAGTTTTAGGCGTGGCCAGGTTTTAGGCGTGGCCAATGTTTGGACATGGCCAACTCCATACCTTATCTAAAGTCTAGGCTTGGCCAAAGTTTAGGCGTGGCCAAGGTTTTGGCGTGAACAAGTTCTTGGCGTGGCCAAGTTCTTGGCGTGCTAAGGTTTTGGCGTGGCCAAGGTTTAGGCCTTGCCAAGTTTAGGCATTGCTAATACCGTGTACTCCTAGGGTTTTAGGCATGGCCAAAGTTTTGGCATGGTCAATGCCGCGACTTCTAAGGTATGCCATGGAGTGGCGTGAAGCACCTAGGGTTTTGGCTCTAGCATGAGCTAGGCTAATGCGCATGCATAGGTATTTTAATACGTAGGTCAGGGATATGGACCATGCTACTAGGCTAGGGTCGCGAGATATTAAAATATGGCTAACGGCAAACCAAATATCTTATCCCTACTGTAAAAATAAATTCATACCTTATCTCGCGCTATTCCAGGATGCCAGAAATTGATGTGAAATTACTCCTGTGACCTCATCGCCAAAAACCACCATCAACACTACGCAAACCCCTCATTTGTCCAGGCGATCTTGTGGGAGCACTTCGAAGCTCATAGACCCAAAAAGGGGCCTGCTTTGGATAAGACACTGAAGGAGAGCCCTCGAATCTTGCAATGGATTACCAAGTTGCCTATTTCTTCTCCGGAGCTGGGGGACTTGTTGGATGATGAGAGGAATGTCATTCTTCGCCCGTGGTACACTAACTCCTCTTCTGAGATCGTACATCCCATAACTTTCACGGGGATGCCTGGTGTTGAGCTACAATCGGGACCCCGAGAGTCGAGTGGTCTCACTATTGGGCAAGCTATCTTCATTAACAACATCACTCCTGGTTACATTCTCGGTTACTTTCGCGGGGAGGAGGTAGTAATGCCTTACAATGTCGATAGAGCGGCGAGAGTGATGGGTTTTGACCAGGATGTTCCCAAGAGATTGCTTCCCGTGCCTTCTGTGGCCGAATTGCGATCTTCGCTCGATGTATCACTTCACCCCGGCCGTCGTTCTCCTTTTTTTTTCGCCATAGGCCGACAAGGGTGACTCCTGAGTATCACGAGTTTTGGAATGGCACTCTTGAAGTTCTTCGTGGTTTCGTCAGTCGTCAAGGGGGAGGCCAGGATACTCCCATTGCTTCTGTCCAGGTATGATAGTTCGATTGTAATCCTTTCTTGGTTACTGAGCGTCCTTCTCTTTACCCTTCGTTATTCTTCCGCAGGTGAGCCCTACTCCGAGTCCCCAGTCGGACGACATGATTCCAGTTCAGTAGAAAAATCATTCCGGCCAGTAGATTGCTCCAAAAATTAAGCCCTTTTAGCACGTGATAGGAAACATCCATACGAACAACTCTCGTGAAGGAAGTTTCATCATATCTCTTACGGATTTGTACATATTTTGAGTTTTTCGCCGCTCTTCGTAAGAATTCAGACGTCAGAAAATTGCTTCTTCAAATAACGTTGTAAATCTTTCGATATATCTTCTTTCAATGACTTTTATTCTTTATTTGATGTAGAATGGACCTGCTACAGGAGTTGGGCAGTTCTCATTTGTTCTTTTGGGACGGATCCCAGTGCTTGAAGAATCGTCTCCGAATACACCGCCCAAATCTTCTGACATGATTTCTGAGCAGAATAAAAGTGGATACTCCACAGGGCCTAAGTCTTCTGTGACACAGGTTACCTCTTGTTAACTTCTTCAATCCGAAACAAAACATTTAGTATTTTATTCTCACCTTGTTTGCTCTTGCAGCCTTCTGGTGGTAACGAAGAGATTGAAGATAGTTACTTCGTCGGTAAAAAGATCAGTGATGGCCAAAACCTCAGTAAGAATTTTGACAATGTCGCTGACGAAAATCCTCCCATTGCCGAGGTAAATTTGATCACCTTCTTATGCTAAGCTTTCATCATATAGCTTGAAACATATTATTAAACTTCTGCTTGCTTTGAATCTTCTGTCAGCTCGTCAGTAAAGAAACACAAGCCCACGAGAATATCAATGTTGCTGTCGTAAATGCTCCAATTAGGTGGATGCTTCGGGAGTTTCCTCATGCTGGTGTGATGTATAATCCTCCCCATGACACGACTCTCCCTGGTCATAAACTAGTGGGAGGATTTAATGTCCCAGAGAGACACGTCCCACTGTATGAAAAGATATGGAATCGTTATGGTCACTTCGTCATTGCTGGAAGAAGTGTCTGCTTTCATACACTTATCGGCATTTTAACCGACCTTATGAGTGTGATTTCAAAGATGAAGGCTACCCCGCTGAGAGATATGACTGACGAGGCATTGAATGAGATAAGTGAGTTGATTGATACCCTAAAGACATTCGAATCCAATTTGCTTTGGCCTCAGGCGAGAATCCAATACGTTCGAACAAGGCGTGCTGCTGTTGGAAAATTCACCCATGATTTGGTGAAGCAGGAAGAGAGGAATCATGCTGTCATGACTGAGGAACTCCGTAAGTTAACTGAAGAGGTGAAGAAGAAGACTGCTCATATTGCTCTAATAAAGAAGGCAGTCGATGAAGGAGCGAGATCTTCATTAGATGGTTGTTTCTGAAGAACTTCAGGAGCAAAACATTTTCTCAGTAGATTTTTATTTTGCTTTTATTTGGTTTTATGAACAAAGGGTTTGTAGGAATTGATGGTTTTGAACTCATAGGTTTTGAATTTGAATTTTTGAATGAAATTGTTAAAAGGCAAGAGATTGCTTGCACTTTTCTTTTGAAGGAATTAGAAAGTGAATCTTCATATCTTCTTGAGCCACTTGCCATTGATCACGATGTTTGAAGGTCGCTCATATATTGCGCTTATCATGTATCGTGCATTAGGCATGACTCGAGATATAATATAAGGTCCCTCCCAGTTTGGTGTGGACCCCGAAATAGAAGGTACTTTTCGGTTAGTGCGTCGCATAACCTTATCTCCTTCTTGAAAAGCGGCCTTAGGAACCCATGACATCTCAGGTGTCTTTCGCCTATAAGACCGTCGCTTTGCCCGAACCCACTTATTTGTAGTGGCCTTGATTTCTTCACGAGGTGGCTCAGAGGGTTTGATAGACTTGATGCAATCAAGTCCCCATGTCGGAGAATTATCTAATCCTTGTGTGGGGACACGCTGGATAAGATTTCCGTGAAGTAAATAATTCTGAATAAAGTATTTCAAATCACTTTCACGTACCTCTTTGAATATCACCAGAGTTTCGGACCCCACATGGTACTCCAGCTTTCCCACGTTGCAGCTTTCTTGGTCAAACATGAACTCTTGGCCTTTGATGATTACTGGTGAGATTGTAGGCACAAATCTCTTCCCATAGAGCCAGGGACGCCCTAAGATCACGTCGTGCTCCTCATCCTCTTTGATTACATGAAACTTGGTTTTGGTGCGAGCAGAGTCCACCTTCAGATCCAAAGTAACATGACCATATATGTCTTGGAGATTTCCTTTTGAATCTTTTGTCATTGTTGGATAGTAGATGACATCCCGTCGAGAAATCCCAATTGCTTGGAGTGTTTTGATTGGAATTAGATTAACCATAACACCAGCATCAATTTGAACTTTCTTAAAAAATCGTACCTTCGAGACGAGCAGAGATAATTGGTATTGGAACACGTTCCCCTCTTGTCATCATCTCTGGTGTAATTTCGCCAGGCTTTGGCTGAACCTTTTCATGTATAGGTAGTTCTTTTCCGCTAGCAATCCAGCTGAGGGCAGCGAAAATGTTGCTTCGCTGACTTCTAGAAATGCAAGAGCTCGCATAAATTCTCCATCAAATAATTAGCAGTTTGCTTGACAGATTCTCCGGAGATGGTGAAATTTCGAATGTTGGGTTGATGCTGACGTTGAGGTTGGTGTTGACGTTGAGGTTGGTGCTGAGGGAGTGGATTCTTACGTACACCCTCAGTCCCCAAGTTCAACTCTCCTGACTCGATCTTTTCGTTGAAGATTTGCTTGAGTCGATGACATTCGCTGGTGGGATGATTGACGAATCGATGAAAATGACAATACTTGGGATCAGTCATTTCTTGCGCCGTAGGTTCTCTTCGTACAGGAGGTAACTTGACAGCGCCATCTTGAATCCATGCTTCCAGGAGCTTTATTACTTCATCCATAGTACATGGGAAATCAGGAATTTTAGGAAATTATCTCGGTTGCCGTGGTGCCTTTGGTGTAGGAGCATTAGCTGGGACCCGTGCAGGAGCTTGAGATTGGGCTGGGGCTGCACGTTTTAGTTGTGGGGCCTCAGGAGTAGGCGCCTTCCTCTTAACACCTTCAGTGATAGCATGAACTGAGGGAAGAGAACTATATTGCTTGTTGACGAGTCGCTTGCTGGCACGCGTCTCACCACGGCTTTCTTCAGCTTTTAGAGGCCTGGACCTTTCTAGTAGCGCGGGTGTAGTAGTGGCGGATCGTTTGGCAGACTTATGGAGCTTGGTGAAATTATCGATATCCAGATTCTCCAATAAGGCCCGATATACCGGTATCATTCCGTTGATGCAAAGTTCCACTAACTGCAGCTCTGTCACGTTTGGATCATTGCAATCCACTGAGCGAGTTCTGAACCTCGTCACATAATCATCTGGATGTTCATTGTTTCGCTGATAGAGTCTCCCCAAATCGGAAAGAGTGAGTTGCTCAGACACGGAGAAGTATTTCTTGAGGAAAGCATTAACCATCTAGCTCCAGCTGAGAATGCTATTAGGAGCTAGATTATTATACCAAGTATATGCTTTTCCCGTTAGAGATTTCGAGAATTCCTTGAGACATACAACTTGATTCCTTTCATGTATTCCCAATGATTCCAGGAAGCGAGAGATATGTTCTCGGGCATTCCCAATACCATTATACATCGAGAATGAAGGCGTGACATATCCTTCAGGGAGAGACTCACGTTGGACTTCAACTGGGTATGGAGGTTGATGACGATGAAACAAATCTGAATTCTCCATGCTCTGAGCCTGCAAAAGATTCTGCAAATCTTCACGAGTGACGAAGTTATGTTGAAAACCCGTGTCTGGTCCACATGTGGTGTGGATATGGGTATCCTGGTCATCAGGAATCACGTGAACTTGAGAGGGACCCGCCCTGTTAAGATTGGTAGGGGTTTCTGCACGTGTTAACCCTTGGCTTGTTGGAGGCGTCAGCTTCTCTGAAAGAGTCCTCAAGCAAGTCAGCAACTCCATCTGGGTTTTCACCATATTATTCTGACTTAAAGCTAGATCTTGTTGAGTCTTCATGAGATCCACAATGCTAGATGAGTCTTCAGTACTCCTTGTTCCTCCTGTGCGGGGCCCGAAAAGAAAAGCTTCTGTGCGGCTTGAGATAGGAGTGTAAGGAGTAGGAGAGATAGTGGTATTGGTGGTCCCCACCATATGAGGTAGAGGGGACGTGTTATTGGATAGGAGAGGTGTGGTGGATCCCACCAGAGGGGATGACACGCCTAAGGGAGAAGAGGATAAGGTTGATCCTCTCTGGGTTGAGGTAGAGGCGAGATTAGGGTTTCAGTTTATGATAGGGCTCACGGTTTGGGTGGTGGGACCAGCAGAGGAGCTGGTGGCGTCCCTATCTTGGAGAGTGGTGGTCCCCATACCAAAGGATAGGGGGGGGACGTGTTAGCATAGGATAGGGATGAAGTGGACCCAGGATGGACGTCCATGAAGGAGGGAGATGAGGTTGGCCCCGCTTGAGTTGAGGGAACCATGAAATTAGGGTTTTGAGACGTGATAGGGTTCACGTTTTGGCAGGTGGGACCAGCAGAGGTGATGGCGCCACTAACCCTAGGATTTGTAGCCCCACTCATAACAGATGAGGTCGTGGGACCACTGGTGATACTAGAAATTGTATTCTCTGAACTCTGCCTCCTAGTTTCAACCATATCTTCTTAAAACCGAGATAATGACCTCCCACTGTGGTCGCCAAAATGTTTTAGGTATAAAACAAATAAGAGAATCTGAGGGGTAAAGTATGAAGTGTGATGATGTAATAAAAGATTGTGATGAATTCGAGAGGTCAAGATCGAACAAGACTCGCCTAAACCAAGAAATGGCCGTTCGAGTATTGCTTCAGTTACAGGAAGAGGATTTTAGGGTTGGTTTAGGGAGGGAAGCAGAGAAAGATGAGATCAGAGAATATTGCAAGATAAAGATGAATATTCAGTTCTCACTAGATAATAAATGCTGAATGAGAAGAGTTAATCAATTATCGATAAGATAGACTTGATTATACTTGCACTGAACTTGTTAAACTTATCTTTTTGGATGAGATTGAGATATC
>JAJJMA010038227.1:0-15522 GCA_023529015.1 Papaver nudicaule
TGTAAAACAATAACTTAATCAAAACAGTTTTGGGTTTGTGTTGCGCCTACCTCAACAAGCAAGCAATCACAGCAACAATCAAGGTATGATACACCAGAGACCTCTACCAGCTCTAGCTCCAAGTTTTGTTCTCAAGGGTTCTAGCTCTCCTTCTTGCGGCAACCCTAAACTCAACCTCAAGGTCTCTTTATATACTGTTATCTTACGTCTAGTTTCATCAACTAAGGATTCTGTATTCTTGTACGCAAAGTAATAGAGTTTTCATATACTTAGTCTCTCATAACCAATGACTATGTGACATGTCAAACCTATGACAAGGTAATGGTTGTCAAAACTCCTCCTAATCGAGACGCTACCATAACAACATACGTGCTTGAAAGTGATTAGGAAAAAAACTTAGCTAAGCCTCGTCTAGCCTCAGTGTCATGGCTAGACATACATGTACCAATGTGCCTCCTAGCCTGATTGTACCTTTCCTGGTTAACCTTCATAGCTAAGGCAACTCCCTATACTTAGCTATAATGAGTAAACAAGGCATTAATCACACGTAACATGCATAAGTCATACGTAACAAGCAAGGTATAGTTCACACAAACAAAAATGGACTCACACACGATCACACCACACATGTATGCAGTCAAATTTGGGTCAGGGTATTACACATGATTCTACAGTTAATGCAGGGTCAGCAAAAGGAGGATACTATGAAGGAATCCTAGATGCAGAAGAGGGTGAATGCCTGGGGATCAAAGAAGCACTAGGATGAGCTTTGAAGTTGCAGTTGCAGCGCATCATAATAGAGGCGGATGCAGAGGTGGTGGTGAAGTCCATTAATGCTAATTTTCCCCTTGTCAGATGGGAGAATAGGAAGCATATAAGAGACATTCAATTTCTAGTTAAATCTTTCAGTTTTTGTGTTATCTCTCATGTCAAAAGAGAGGGTAATAGTGTTGCTGATAAACTAGCAAAACACTGTCGTAATAATGCTCATAGGTTTGAACAAGTAGGATGTCTGGATTCATGGATAATGGATCTTGTGACAAGGGATAATCTTTGTATTCATTCTTCTTAATTTCAATAAAATGCTTCCTTTATAAAAAAAATAAAAAAGACTATGAAGAGTAAAAAAAATAAATAATTTAGGACGGCAAATCGGTTACTAAAGAAGTATTTCTTATTGATAGATGTTCTATCGATTACATGGTATAAGTCCTTTATATACATGTATGGAGAGAACCCTATATTACTATTTGGGCCGCACATACATAGGCCGTAAGCCCTACAACAGTTACCTTTTTTTCTTGTTTTTTTAATACTAAAGGAGTTGCATTGCTTTCAAAAGAAAATTACATCTCTAAATCCATCTGAAATCCTCTATGTATCCACTATCCAGTCTAGCTGGAAAGTCTTGTTGCCATTCTAAAACCATTAGCAGGGGGTGGGTTAGTGGTGTGTGAGACATTAGTGGGTAGATTAGTTTTGGATTAGTTTTTTTTCGGTCCGTTAGTTTTTACTCATTCTAAAATAACTTGGCTGTTACCTTTTTCACCAAACAGGCAAACAACATTTTGTCTCTGTCTAGACACACTAATGAAACGTAGTGGGATAACCACCACTACACTCCAATACTACTACGTTTTGAAAGGAAAAGACAACACCAAGTCCATGCGCTAAGGAACATCTCAAGAATTCTCAAAGTATAAACACCAAGTGAACAAAAACTTGCTACCGGATGAACACAAAAAAACTATAACCATGATCGGCCAGACCTTTACCGAGGAATAAAATTAAACGACTAAATAAGTTAACGGGACATATATGTTTACCATCACTAGATCATACATGAATTATTGCAAAAGATTCAACATTCAACAACACAACATTGTATTTTTCAGCTAAAGGAATCTCAGGAATACAAAGAACATTGAATACACAAGCACTAAACTTCAACCCACCAAACGACTTGATTTATTGTAGAAACCGAAACCCCACCTCCACTATGATTATAGTTATTTATCCAAACACCTAGCATCCTAAAGAATTCAGGAACAAACTCAACAAATCTAGCTCTTCCTTGCTTGAAACTTGAAAGTCGAGTAATAATCTCTTCATAAAAACTTAAAAACATATGATAAAAAGACACTCTAATACTGTATATACTTGAGCCGTATGTTGCCTCTCACACTCGAGCTTAATCAACCCGCTTTAGCTATTGGGATCGTACACTGTCAGTTCAGAGTGCTTCAATGAGATCAACATTCCATAAGAACGTCTTTTCAAGTGACTCATACAATTACTGTGTTCTCAGGCACTCCTTGGTTGCCAAGCTGGCTAAAGTTACCCTTCTCCTTGAAGAGTTGAGTGTGGTGATGCTTACAGTAAAGTTTGTGCTCGTGAGCAATGTAATTAGATGGGCTGATCACACAACCTCCATGTGAACACCTGAAGCAAGGCCTGTGGTACGAGACTCCATCTACTGCTACCTGCAAAAGAAATGGATCAATGGGGGTGGGGTTAGACAACGATTCAAGTCATAGTGCGGGGAAAACTTAAGAATCAAAGAGAGATCTGATTTTGTTGTCAATTATGATGCTACATTCTTACGTAAGTAAAAAAAAAAAAAAACAGCCAAAGATCCCAATCTCTTATTTTCGCACTGACAAGCGAATAATATGCAACAAAGCAGAAGCTTCTCATGCACAAATAGTCAAATTGAAAGTTACAAACTGATTCACATATAAATAGAAATTTCAAATTTGGCTTTTCGGCGTTTGAGTATTTGAGAACCAGAACTCAAGTTCCATGGTAATGGATCTAAAAGAACCAAGGGCTCACTGAAAGGTTAGGACACTTCATTATGATTCATAAGTGCAGTTAAGATACGTGTATAGATTGGGTAATAGACGGCTTAACCTACGAGCATTTTCATTGGCTTCATTATTGATATGTTTTCAAAGATGTCCACAATAACAAGAAAAATATGAAAGGAGACAAATTTACCTTCTCAATTGGGTACACAGTTTTCTTACAAGCAACACACTTATCTTGAGTGCCAGCAAACATACTTGAAGCTTTGCTGCTGGAATGACCCTACGAAATTTTAACCAAACGATAAACAGTTTAGAAACATTGATCATCATACAACTTCTAAATATAATTGAGAGGGATTCATCAAATTTTTCGATGGATTACCTGATCAGCTGACCTGTTAACAACTTTAGGAACGCCTAGAAAAGAAAACGGATAGATTGATATTAACATAAGAGATGAAGATAAGAAAAAAAGAAGAAGATAGTTTGTGAAAAGCTACTAAGAAACTGACACCTACTTTCGAAGCTTTTATCCAAACTGCCAGTCATCTTAAACAGTTGGTCGAAGTGAGGCCTGCAATACAGAACACCTTCGAAAGAGTTGTAGTTGCTAAGCTGTGAAAAAAAGTTGAATATTAGAACAAGGGAAAATGACTAAAAACGCAGAATGATACAGACATAATGAACAAAGATTAACATTATTGTCGTAAATTGGTTATTCTCATAAAGAAAATAACAGATCCCACTAACGATACAATTGTTCATCTGCTTTATGCCTCATGCTTTAACTCAAGTACTGACTACCTGATACCGGTGTCTACTTTTTCGTGCACCGCCAAGAAGGATTAGGCAAACAGATTGAATTGGAAACATCGAAGTACAACTAATTACAAAGAATCGTGATTGGTAAGTGAGCACATACAAATTAAGCATACAGTGAGATTCCTAATGAACGATCACATCTTAGATAGATAAAATGAGACATAGACGTCTTAGACATGCCTGATGCAAGTTGAGCCTTTATTTCCTGGTTCCATTTTCTTTATGACATCGCTGGGAGATGCATATCTGAGGTATTAAAGTCTAGTTTTAGGGGTCTTAGAACACCCTCAAAAGATTGGTCAGACATGAAGGATGCCAGGATTAAGTGTAGCCACATTTACATGTTCGGTATACTACCAAATTTGGTATGTGACGGACTTCAGCTAACGAACAAGACAAATTGAAGCGTCACACAAATCAAATCAAGAGAAAAGGTTGATCTTATTCAGCCAAGTCACATTACATTTGTAGATAAGATAAGTAACTGAATCCATACATGAAACAAGGAATTCAATGAATTTGTGAAATGTGAGAATGCAGTACCAAGCGGCTACTATCACAAACTAAAACTATTACATCCTCTTGATTTGATTCACGTGATACTTCGATAAGGCAAGCATGAACCCCTAGAGTAGAATATGCTACTATTAATCAACTTAGCCAGGAGATCACAACTACAGTTATCATACAAAGAGCATCAACCCAATTCACAAATCACTCAATTGATCATTTCCTAGTGCAAGAAAGAGAGCACGAAAGCACACACAACCAGAAAAAACAACAACATGATGTGCAAACTCCCAGCAAACGCAACACTCTTTAGAAGGCAGACAAAAACAAGCATAGCTTTTTAACATAACAGTCCATATTGCCGGTCATAACAATCCAGAATCATGATTTTTCTTTAAAATAAAACAGATCATCAAAAATTAGAACATTTGAAAGTACAGAAACTAAAGTATAAATAACAATAGCCAATAAGTGATCGAGTTCAATACATACAAAACAATCAAAAAAGAAAGGAAAAAAAAAGTACTACTTTGAGCAATAAGCAGACAGATCTCTTCTCAAACAAGAAACCCAAATCAGGATTTTTATGATAACAGCATAGATGATAAAAAAAAAATCAATCTTTAATCAGCAGACAAAAAAGAACAAGAGCAAAAAAAGTTATACTACCTTGAGAGTACCCTTGCAGTGATGACAACGAAAACAAGCTTTGTGATAAACTTTGTTATCAGCAGTGAGTTGATCAACCAAGTATACTGTCTTCTCACATGCTTTACATTTCTGGGTTGTTCCTGCAAAAGTTGCCATTTCTCTGAAAAGAAAAAAATCACTCCTTTTTTATTTTATTTTCTGTTTGAAAACAGATTGATAAGAATGAATGAAGAAGTTGAAAGAGAAGAAAAGAGATTGGTGGAAATATGTAAGAGAGATAGAGGAGATGAGAAGAAGAAGAAGAATCTGTCTGTCTTTCTGTGAAATCCCAGCTCAGTTTGGTGGTCAGACATAACGGCAGTCTACTCTCACCTTTTTTATAACCTCACCAAGAAAAAACGAATCCTAGTTTCGAAATTACAGTAATAGTGAAGAAAAGGGTTTAAAATCAAACGGTAAAAAAAATCACATTTACAGTGATTAGCACGTAATTTTGTTTTTAAAACATTGATCAAGTCAAATGTGCTAATTCAATCCCAAATTAATACAACATTGACTAAGTCACTTGTGGGTGGACTAAGATCAAAAATGTGCTAATTCAATCCCAATCTGGTATACATTGATCAAGTCCGGCAAAATGCTTAGGAAATTCGGTAGAGGTGGCTATGACTTTGAGGAGACTGCATCCTGTTACTATCTACAGCACTTGTTGATAGGATTAGGAACTAAGAAGTCAGATATTGTAAAATAGACTGGTTTTTGTTTTTGTTTTTCATCATTAAATTTAAATTATGGTCGATTGCTTTAATATTTTAATAATGCAGTTAACAGGTCATTGTTATGTCGAACAGGTCATTGTTATGGTATAAACAGCTCCATACAATCTGTACACAAAAGAGTAAAGGTTTAGGAGGAGCAAGTGAAGTAATGAATAGATAGAGGGTGTGAAATGCAATGGAGTTGTTGTTTGTTATCTTCTCTTCTCCTCAATTATTTCAAAAGAAGGTGAGGAGGAATAAATGCACGAGATGAGACACTTGGACAGCCACAAGGATTAACCTAAGAAAGGTGGGCATACTTCCATTTCTTCCTGCCATCTTTTAAGTTCAAGGCCTTTTGTTTGTTGGATTTGGTGGCTTTGATTGAGCAGTGACAGTACAAGGAAGAACAGACAAACGACTGAAACAGAAAATGGGTGCATGATAAGTTCAATACTCTAGGGTAAAACCAAAAAAATTATTATCAGCTTCAAAAATAAAAAACTCATTGCCTAGAATTCTAACCAAAGAGATAGAAAGCTGTGGTAAGTGAACCCCTTCCTACAAAGTTGTTGGACACTGGGGATTTTACCTAGTGTACTCCAACAAGACTGATCCATACTCATTCAATTAACCTACCATGTTGTCTAATTTCAAAGGAAACCAAGTACTACTTGCATCCAAATTTGCTATAATCTAGGTCAAGATTACTTTAGATGATAAATGCTAGGACTTGCTTGGTTGAAGTGAGCATACTAGTATGTCGACTGGGTAAAGTTTCCAGGCCTACCAACAAGGGTTGTTATCTCAGCATACTTGGTCTCATCATCAAACCAACAATAGCATTCAGAATCCAAGCAAAATTCAAACCAACAACCCTGCTAACAGTCTCTTTTGATATGCGTTTGAATTGTCTTTATGTACTCTTTTTTGCGTATGGGACCCCATTCCCCAGCTTATCGATAACTAGACAACAACAGCTCCAATGGCAGACTGAGTCACGGGACAGAATTGAGTCATATGCAACTGCGACATCTGTTCTCCCCACAAAGTATACTCAATATAGTAAAAGGAAGGCGAAATAAAAAGAAGACAATTAACTATGGAAGAGATAACAACTGCCAGAAAACACACCATGGTACTTGATTCAGACAGTTACAAGAAAAGCACCAGATTTTCCTTTCTAATACAAGGACCCAAGAACCCTGTTCAATAGCGGAATGCATTAGCTGTCCGATTTCAGATTGGGCACAGAGAAGAGTAATCACTTGTACAACTGGTCGAGTATTAAAGCAAACTGAGGTAAACTTACCCTTCAGCGTCAACAAAGATTCGTAAACGATATCAAATTCTACGAGGGAAACCAAGCTTATATATGTGCAGCTACCAAATGAATTTTAATCATGATGTATGGTTATAATATCAATCACGAAGCTACTGACTGAAAGCAGACAAATTGTACATACCGAAACAAAGAGTATTCCATCAGAATGTTCTTGATTTTAGCAATCAGAAAATATTTCACTGCACACAAAAGGCAGGATGTATCACACTAAAGAATCCTTATTTCTTTATTTTCAAACATACCCACTACTGATCACCCACTCTTTCGAAATATTCCTAATTTACAAGCTCAATTTTGGAGCAACTACAACACCTTCTCTATTTATTCAAAATTTTGAAAAAAAAACACCCTCAGATGACTAGGGGGAATAGGGAAGACTTGATGATGTTAAGAAGAAAGGACGGAGAAGAGCAAAACAAGGAGAATACCCAACATTGCGACCTCCCCATGCCTCCTTAAGGGGCATCTTCCCTTGATGTTGCTCTTACATACACCTCATAACAACCTCCTGTAACAAGTTAAACAAAAAAGAATAAAAACACTTATTAGCCAAGGCATTTCATTTCCAATGCATAATAATACAGTTGTACAGTTGCAGGAAAGAAAACCATGATAATTGAACAAAAAAGCCCAGTAAGGGATGTTATGATTAGATAAGAGCATACCAGAAACGACGGCAACGGCAAGAACATCTCCAAATCTTCTGACCATGTGTTCAGCTTTCTTAGTAGACTTGAAACGTTTCAGTGCTGGGTGTGGTTCCAAAAGCTACAAAGAAGCTTCAGGTCATGAAATTTGGACACAGGAAGCAAACAAATTGAATAAATTTGACTAACAGTAACGTGATACCCCGAATGAGAAACAATAAAGTTGACAAAAATACAAGGCTTAACTGTTGCTGAACTACATAAGCTTTAAGCATTAGACATATGGATCATCCAAAAGTTCCGACTAGTTTGTAAGGTGGATGAAACCAATATACGGAGAAAAAAAAAAGTGTTCCAAGAGGATCCATTATAAAAAAAAAATAGTGATTGGGTTGTATATATAGCCACACATCTCGTGAGAAGGGGATGACAAGAAAAGTCATTCACTAAATCCACCATAAAATTCACTAGAAAGTAGAAACCATAGACACGCCAATATATATACAAAATGTATGGAGAACTCCAACAAGTACGACATACATTTAGCACTAGGAAAAGAAACTCTTTTTCCTTGTAAAGAAATCCTTGTCAACAGAACGAGCTAAAACAACACATACACGTTTGTAATATCTATTAGCACATTGCCTGTAAAATTTTCAAATCATCTCATCAAACCCAGATTTAACTGAAGATTTAGTTACGAACAATGATTGCTGGTCTGATAAACTTGAACATGAATTAAGAAAGACAAAACCTACAAATAAAAGCGCATTTTACGTGTTAAAAAATGCAGAGGCATAACTACCCACCCTTTCAAGTTCCATTTGTTCAGTATGTATCAAAGTTAGGGACTGTTGACAACCCCAAGGAATATCTAAAAGCAATAACAGGGAAGGAATTCCCATCAATTCCACTTATGTTAACCTTTTACAGGCATTCTTTAATGAAGGTAGGATTTCTGAAGCCCAAGATTGCTCTACATATGCCCGCAGCACATTCACAACCATAGAGATATTGTGAAACAAGTGGGGTCAACCAACCCCAGTCATTGCTAGGGCTTGAAACGTTGATCCTAAACTAAATATACACGTAGACAATCTAATGACTGTAAACGTTAAATCCTTGCCGCCAAGCTAGACGGAACCAGAAACTTGCAAAATCTAAGGTGGTGTACAGTTGTTAAATTAAGTTTTCTTAATGGTATTGTCATTGTCATGTTTCAGAATACACCAAATGCGATAACACAAAACAATAAACAGTGGAACCCCTAATTTTGAGCCAAAATATCTTCCTAAAAAGTAAAATCAACACTTGCTAAGCATTTTCCTTATCCTTTTTCGTGTCCTCGCCAAGAAATTGAAGATTGACCTTAATTTAGCCAGGATATCTTGCAATTGTAATTTAATAAAAAATCGTTTCTAGAACCCTAATAACATACACCTAACGCATCTTACAAAAACAGCTTAGAACAAGATGAAACCTTGAGACGCTATGAAATCAAAGTACTCACAGCTTTCTCGCGAGCACCAAGTTCAATATGAAATCCACGGCGAGATGATTGAAGAACTGATGGATTCACTTTCTGCAAAGAAAACAAATAAAAAACATAACGAGATACAACTAAAACTGATCTAATCGAAAATAAAAACACAAATCCCAACCTGAGTAGAAGAAGAAACGAATCGAGAAATCGTGGAGGCTTTGCTCAGTAGAAACGCCATTATTGCTGAACCCTAAAACGGAAATAACACGCTGATTCAGATTTCTCAAAAGAAAATGAGGGAAGAGAGGTGATTCAGCTTTCGTTAAAAAGACCCTGATGTCAGTCTTGGCCCAAATTATCCAATCAGTACATCAAAAGTACATCTGGATGTTTTTCTATCCAGACCGTCCATAACGAATGGTGCAAAAACTCAAAGTAGGCTTGGTGCCCCGTAAACCATACCCATATCCGCATAAGTTTCTCCCCTAACGTGGACCAAGCTTGTCGTTACACGTACACAATACGTTATGGTCCTTATTCTGCGACATCATCTTTTTTTTCTTTAAGCATCAAACTTTTCTGTTGTTTCTGGTGGTTAAAGAACTGAAGATCAAGAAACTAACAGTAAATTTGTAGAGGAATAATGGCATTGAGAGCTGCCACTGTTGTATGTGTTGAAAGGGGAAGGAATCCAAGATTTCTTTCAATTTACCCTCAACTTATCAGAACCAAATTCCCTTCTTCTCTTCAATCTTCTCAAATTCATACCAGAATTATCTCATATCAAACTCCGGAACATTTCCAACATGCGAATTTTGATAAATCGTTTGCGAGATTCAACCATGGTATTCGTGCGATTAATACAGACACTACAGCAGAATCAAAAACATTGTCAGAGAATGAGAATTTGTCTGGAAATAACTGGAAGATTAAAATGCTTTACGATGGAGATTGCCCACTTTGTATGAAAGAGGTCTGTATCAACCAACAAACAAAATCTGTAACTAGTTTTGCACCATTGTTTATTGTTCTTGAAAATTGAATGTGATTTTGTTTCTTTGGTGTTGTTAGGTAAACATGCTCACAGAAAGGAACAAAATGTATGGGACTATCAAATTTGTTGATATAAGTTCCGAAGACTACTCTCCGGAGGCCAATCAAGGAATCGACTACAAAACTGTATGTGCACATAAACCATTACTACTTTTATAACTGTAGCATGTCTGTGGTCTGTGAATGGACCAGTGTAGATAGAAATTTCTGAAGTTATAGAGATTCAAGTTATATATTTTAGAGCAGAATTGTTTATGTAACCTCCATTTGTCGATAGAAATTGGTATCAAATGCCAATCCTTCATAAAAAGAATGGCTCGACCGAACAAGAAAATCAAAGACCTGATAGTAGTCTTATGTGGTCGCCATCTTTGTATCCATACTTTTCAAGTGAGGTTGGAGCAATTTTTGATAGGAGAAACATTCTAAATTCTTAGATGTGGAACTGTGCTAATTGCATATTACTTGGGATAAAAAGGAGTCAAACAATGGGTGTTTCAATTTTTAATGGCTTTATGATTTGGTGTTTGACTGCTTTCTTGACCATGACAGAGCTAATGTTTTTTGTTTAGGCTATGGGGACTATCCATGCTATCCAGTCTGATGGAACTGTAGTCACGAGTGTTGAAGTACGTTCCTCGAAAACTTTGCAAGCTATGATGTTGGTGCAGTAATGAATGATAACGCATCATCATCTGCAACCTTCGTATTAGTACCTTTAATTTCTTTGGAGTTGTAATTTTGACTCCACTTGAACTTGTTCAGGCATTCAGAAGGCTGTATGAAGAAGTTGGACTTGGATGGGTTTATGCTGTCACCAAGTACAAACCTGTAAGCTTTCATATTCTTTTCACAAATGTAACGTGTCTCAGTAGAGAGCTACATATCCATAGTTTTGCTGACAAGCAAATATGGTATTACAGGTTGCAGTCGTAGCTAATGCAGTGTATGCGGTTTGGGCTAAGTACCGTATGCAAATTACAGGTAATGATTTACAGACTTGAAGTATTGTCTTACATTTTGGTGTATATTGCTCGATGTATAACTCATACACTCTTCAAATTTCATCAGTTTCATGACTAGATATCTACATACCCGAGAAAAATGATATACGTTATGGGAAATGCACGAAATAACTATGTAATTTCTTGATATTAGGTCGACCTTCGTTGGAAGATGTTCTGGAAGCAAGAATGCAAAAACAGGTAAGCTATAGTGCAACTGCAGCATATTCAGTTCACTCCCTTTTTTGGCCACCATGTTTACCTACCAAGAGATAGGGCTGTCAACGATACTTAACGAAACGGATATTGGTCATACCTTATCCGTTCCATTAATTTTTAACGGTTATCCGTTAATTATCCGACGGATAGTAAAAATTCATTCCTTATTTGTTCCGTTAATATTAACGGATAACGGATAATATCCTTTATTATCCGTTTCGTTAATATTTTTAAGTTATAAAACAAAAAATACTTCGTTGAAATTTGCAATCTTGCAATACCAAAAAAAATATTGTGATATAAGTAAAAATTTTAACAAACTAGTAGTAGTATTAGTAGACGTTTGTTCATACAAAATATAAACGGAAATGCAAAAAGTTTAGCTAGGCTTACGTGAAATTATATAAAAAAACACTACCATAACGGTAACCGATATTTAAAGGATCGGATACATGCTCTACCGTTACCGTTCCGTTAACATGCTATTATCCGTTAACTAGCGGTAACAGATATCCGTTCCAATAAGTTTCGGATAAACTCCTTTATTAACGGAGCGGTACCGAACGAATAGCGGATAATCGGATATCCATTGACACCCCTACAAGAGAGTCTGAACACATCTGGGTGACTACTAGTACTAGTATCTGTCACAAGCAAAACCTGTTTTGATGCTAACATGCTGTTTATTCACTTCATTTTCAGGGTGGGGAAGTATGCAAGGATGACAAAGCTTGTAAAATGTGAAATTTCATTAGCTATTTGCTACACTTGATACTTACTGTTTACCAGGATGGGAATGTATTTTTTGTATTCCAAATTTCCAATGCCATGAGGCAGTAGAAACTTCAGTTTTGCTGAAAAAGCGTAGATAAAATGGTCTTGTAATTAGTTTCCCTATACCAAGATTGTTGTATAACTTTACAAACCACAGTAAATAAATTAAATAAAGATACAAAATATTGAAGTTTGTATTTGTTTTTAGCTTTCGTATTCTTTATATCAAGGTCGACTTTTACGTTTTGAATTGCATAGCATTGTATTTCTTTTGACAACTGAGTCGAAGGAAAATGGTTGTAACAGTTGCTCTTACTAGTGTTCATCCTAATTGATTGACAAGGCTGCTTGCAGAACTGCATCCTGACAACTGCTACAGTACCAAGGTGTTGAACTATCTTGGAGATATGAGGGTGAGAAGACATTGTTGCTGAACTTTCCTTCTTTTTTTTCCTTGAATAATAACAACATTTTACTCAGATAAGGAAGATGATATGCAAGAAATCAATGTTCTGATAAAATTATGCTCCTCAATTTGCAAGAAAATTTCTGAATATGTTATGATTGAGATACCATGGCAAGCAGGTTTTCAGGTTAAGGGTCTTATTTAGGAGCTTAGAGTCAGATTCAAGTCCAAGTGGGATGGCTGAGGCTGAGGCTGATTCTTTGTGAAAAATCAGCAAGCGCTAACAGGACTTAAGCAACACAAGCTAAAAGATGGGCAAAGGTTGGTTGGACAGGCAACAAGTTAAAAGATGGGCAAGCCCAGGCACAAGTGGATTGCTTTTGTCCACCAGAGCCAGTGGATTGAAATTTATTCATTATCTACAACAAAAGGGGAAAAAAAAAAAAAACTTATCCTGGGGAAGCATTGCGCTATCTACCAGCCATGCATTATTCCACATATATACAGAATAACTCATGAATGTACAATTTGGATCTCCAAAACAAACATGTGATGGATCTCTTCCAAAAACAGGCAGAACGAGACCTTTAATGTCTCAAGCCTAAATATCCACATTTCAAACCTACTACTAAACCTATTCTATTCTCCTACAACTTCACAACTGCACACAGAAATTCGAATTCGGGCAGCATCGCTTGTTTTCCATTTTGTTTTATTAACCGGAACTAGAAAGATATGAAACTTAAGAACCCTAGTTCATTCACCCGAGCATGAATGGCTTACCGTATCTGCTCATATCTCTTGCCTCAGTACCAATTTTCTTGGATGCCATGATTCTCCTTATTGAGGATCTCCATCTTAGCACACAACAAAGCATTGTCCATCTAGTCTTAGCTTTAATTGTAGCTGCAGTGGACTGAGATGAATTCATAGCAAGAAAGCCGCTGACAGCAGATTCCAAGTCCTGCGGTTTTAAAGGAGTCTCAGGATCAAAATACTGAAGGACGTCTCCACTGCTGAAGGATGGGGTCATGGGCTCCATGCCACATATAACGGAGTTGGCAATTTGGGTGTGCAAGCTTGAAGGATGCTCGAACGCAAGATCCATGCTGTCAAGTCCTTGCCAAGTGCAATTATCCGAATTTCTTGTACTTCCCATGGAGAACATAGACGAAACAAAATCTGAAGAGGATGTGCTTGGTTGGGTATCACCCGACTGAACTGATATTTGAGAATTAGGCACGTCACAGTTATAGGAACTCTCTACTGCAATAGAACTTGAAGGGAAAGAGATGTTAGGCAAGTCTGAAGAGCCACCAAAAACGCTGTTGTGGTCAAAAGATACTACTGCCTCCCAATTCTCGTAAGCAGTTTTAACCAGCATCTGTGCATTATCCTGATCCAACATTTTACTAACAGAAGTTAGCAAAACAGTAAGAGGAAAAAAGATGAAATACCCCAGAAACTAAGCTCAAAACTCGTCAACATCCCAATTTACTGATCAAAAGCAAAAACAAAGATGATGAAAGACAGTGAGAGAGAGAGATGCCTTCTCTGTATCTGAAAGCTGGTTGATAGGAACAAACTGATGTTCCCTAAATAGCCCCAAAGCATGTCCGACAATATTGAAGACCACGCCTGTCCCTTGCTGTCCACTGGGTGGATAGTACACAAACATTCGGTTATCAACTGTGCATGTTCGAGCATGTTCAGCTGTGACTTCCCACATCTTAGCAGACATCCCTGTTCCCAGAATCTGAAAGCAGAAATTTGCAACTATGAATTCGATGAATTCTATATGTTCAAACAAGATTTGAAGGCAGAAACCAATAGGACCAATCTATGATAGACACACAATCCTTTAAAATGTGTCGCTTCCCTACTTAAGAACACCTTCCAAAATAGCTTGTATTAACATCAACCTTTAAAAAATTAACGAGAAAGACTACCGAAAAACTTCTGAAATCAGTAGGACAAGCGCATAAATAATACGTATATAAGGAGCAGTAGAGTGGTACATTTCGAAGCTTTGGAGAATCTAAGCTGAGTAACGTCAAAAAATCCTTCACAGTTCTGATGTTTTCCTTGCTAAGCCGCTTATGAAAGGCGCCATCTTTTCCGATCTTTTCTAAACGCCAAACTTCGTCAGACAGAGATGGAGGATGGTGTTTCTTGTATACTGCAAACAGAAACCAAGTAAAGCATTAGCATTGTAGCAGCATAACATATTAGATGAAGAATTGATACAGGAATATACTTTCACTAAGCATAATATAATTGAAATACTGAACAAGCTCTCCACTGATCACCTGAACAACCCCTAACTGATTGCTATTTTCGAAGCCCTGTCTTCGAATCGTTAAGCATCCATTCAATTAAACAGCTCATGATTCCCAACCATGAGCAATCTCGTCTGCAGCATATTTTATTTTCTTTATTATTAGTGAACGAGTATATAAATAGCTAAGGTACTCACATTCTCCACGGTGATCCTTGACCATGAATGCTTCAGATTTTGCTTCTTGTATTCTAACTCCGTCACAATTATCATCAACAACTCTGGCCCCTAATTTGAACTTACGGCTCCTAGTCCAGCTAGAATTATCAGTGAAAATTAAATCATTTACCACACCAACACCACCAATAAGACAAAAAAATGCATCACCATTAAGCAAAGGCCGCTTTCCTTCCCGTTCTTTCACAATATTATTCTGAAACTCCTCCAGTGTCCAGTTCTCTGCTTCATCACCTTCAAAATCTCCCTCCAAAACGACAACTTCCACCTTTGCCATGGACTCAGGGCCAGAGTTTACAATGTTCCCAGACAAAGCATCAACTAAAACTACTCCCAGAAGAGAATTATCCTCGCCTTCAATTCTAGCACCAGTGAAAACTGGAAGAGAAAGCTTTCTGTTAAACTTAAGTTGTAAGCTTCTCGACATAGACGGATTAATTTGTTTCTCACAATCTCTGAACATGTGAAAACATTCAACCGTAAGAACAGAGCGATGTTTCAGTAACTACACTATAAAGGGATGCT
>JAJJMA010038230.1:0-10175 GCA_023529015.1 Papaver nudicaule
CTCATCTAGGATGCTTTTATATCGGGTAGGTATTTTCTACCCTTACATTTTGCCTCTTTCATCTCCTAAGACTTTAGTCGCCGGGGGTGAAACTTCCATACTCGCCGAAAATACCGCCCCACGTTCTCCACTAGCCCTTTTTTAACGCCACACGTCCGCTAGCATGCATCAGTTACTCCACGTGTCTTCCATGCGTTATTTCGCTTTATGACTGGTAACCGTTTTCGCCCATTACTTCCATTACTCCACTACAGCTCATAACCGTTATCGCCGGTTAGTTTCCCCTTTACCCATATAAATACTCGGCTCTGCGTCTGCTTCTTCCTTTACGAGTTCTTCTTTTCTAAAACCCTAAGCTTTCTGCTACTGCACTCTGAACCTTTCCTCTTCTTTCTTTTTTTTTTCTCACAATCTTAAGGTTTCCCTTACTGCTATTTCTTCTCTTCTTTCCTTTGCTTCACAACGATTTCCTCTTTTCTTTTCTTTACGCTGATTTCCGCTACAGATCCTTTTTTCCCATTTTCCGTCACCAATCACCGCCATTCTTCATCTTCTCCGGCTAATTTTCCACCGGAAACCACCATTCTTCATCTTTAAGTTACTTTAATGGCTCCAAAACCCTCCAGATCTAAAAGCATGGCTAGTAAAACTGCAACCAAAACCTCTGACCAAAAGGTGCCAAATTGGAAGACTGATTGGCCTGGCTACGTGCTCATTACAGAGTAGAGTTTCTTAATCCCAAAATCCATTCTCTGCCTGAGACAAAAAAGGCGTCTGATCTATTATCCGTCGATGATCTTCTTCGATCTGAGACAAGTAATACTTGGGCTGCTGTCGCCTTTGGTCAGCTGAAAGCTGGGCTGACCTTTCCCCTTTACAATCCAAACAACACCTTTATCGTCGATCTTCTTGCGGCGATTAATAGAAGTCCCTTCCAGTTAACGGGAAATGCTATCCGAGTGATGACTGAATGGAGCAAGCGCCGAGAGGGGCAGACTAACTATCCTTCACTCGCCAATCTAAAAGCTCATAAACCCGAGGAGTTTACTGTGGAGAAATTTCTTGAACAATATTCAGTGGCTTCTTGCAATAGAAAAACTGATCCCTGGGCTGTTCGATTTGCCCCTAAAGCGAATTACCCTTCTTCAGACTTGTTACTCGCCGACGTCGAAGTCACAAGTACTATAGACAAACCATCCGTTCGTCACAGCTCTGAAGGTGACTTTTCCAATCTTCCCTGTCTCGTCGACGGTCCTTGGTTACTCGGCTGGGAGGATGAGGAAAAAACCAAAATCCGAGAAGCTTTTTTGCCTGAGCATTCCCAACTCGCCAAGCATACCTTCTGGAATGTAGTCTGGCCTGATGCTGACAAATATGCCAAGGATGAGAATGGCAAATTTCTTAGGGCAGAAGATAAAGGCTACGTCAAACTTTCAACTGATGCTACTGCTGGGACAAAAAGAGGACGAGAAGATACCGCCGATGCTTCCCAGGTAAATATATATCTGTATTCACTAGAAGTATTCCAGAGTTAACAAAGGTCCAGCTGAAGATCTAGAAACAAGCATTTTAATTAAACTCATTTTAAAAATATGTGCAAATATATTTTTAAAATATATATCTATATTTGCCTCTGCTTGTTCCAAGATCTGATAGATGTATCTTTGGTGATATTCAATTTACAGCGCCCAAAGAAATCTAGGCCGTCTCCCGCCGAGGTAGCTGAACAACTCCGCCAACTTGCTGCCAAGAATCTGCCTTCTCCACCAACTCCTTCTCTACCTGTTAAGGAGACTACTCCTAACCAGGAAATTTTTGAATCCCTCGCCGATCAATCCAACAAGGGTAATCCCAACATGCTCGTCGATCAACCTTTGGAGAATACTTCGAATATGCTCGTCGACCAATCTACAAAGGGCGGTTCCACCGATCCTCCTGCTATTGAAAATATAGAGGACATGCCTCTAGACTCGGAAACATATCCCAAGAACAATGATCATCTTGACATGGATCTGGATCAGCTCAACATATCTGGTGGTCAAGATACTTCTAAGCCCTCTACTTCTTCGAAGAGCCCCAAGATACCATCTGTTCAACATACCTCTTCTGCCTCAGCACTTGAGCCACATCTAGCTGGCTTAGTTGTTCTCGATAGGTTGCCTCGGCATCCTCTTATTCCTCAGCCTGCTAAAGGACCCGGATGTTTGTTGCTGACTGCCCCAAACATGCTCGCCGAAGCTTTTGACAAGCTTAGTGTGGCGGATGACTGCTCAGACAATGAGTATTATGAAACCCTGGCGCAATATAGTCGCCCTGGGTTTGTGCATCACCCAAAATTTCACACTGCTGCGGATGTCATACCTTATCAGGAGCATTTCAACCTTTTCAATATGGTGAGTACTTTCGTGGAATTGCATCTTTTCTAGCTCTTGCCATCATTTGTGACTTATGCTTATTTTGTGTATTCTCAGCATTTTCACCACTGTTTGAGTGTTGGCTCGGCCCTTGAAGGTCTTGGCCGTGAGAACCTTAATCTCAAGAATCAAATTAGTCAGCTAAACCATGATGCAGTGGTGCGCGGCCAAGAGGTTGAGAGATTAAAGAAGGAGGCCAGAGATCGAAGCCTGACAGTCACCACTCAGCAGCGTGAGTTTTCTTCATACATTTTTTTTTTGTTTAGTTATTTTGCTTTTTCGTTTGCTTCTTTCGCCGACCCTTAGATTTCCTGCCCTCCAAGGTTGCCATTCCTCCGATGACGATAGGCTTAGGC
The DNA here is from genome assembly GCA_023529015.1 of Papaver nudicaule. NCBI lineage: Eukaryota > Viridiplantae > Streptophyta > Magnoliopsida > Ranunculales > Papaveraceae > Papaver > Papaver nudicaule. The sequence continues at coordinate 2,771 of JAJJMA010038230.1, forward strand.
GAGCTGAATCCGAAATCGAGAGACTTAGTAATAGCAACTTTAAGCAGTGTAGTCAATTATTTACTTTCCACAAGGATCTTAAATGGTGTCGCCGAGAGTTGGATCAGGATGTTGATATTATAAGAAACCTCTGTGATACTTATCAAGCTAATCGATCGGAATTAGGCCAAATGACTAGTCAACGTGATGCTGCACTTCGCCGAGAAGAAATTGCCCTTGCCGCTAAGGCAGAAGCTGAGACAAGTCATAAGCGAGCTTCCTTCCTCTGGAAAGAAGAAAAGTCTAGAGCTGATAAGCTGGCCTCTCAAGTTATTAGCTTGAGCACGGAGAAGGAAACCGCCGAGTTTCAGATTCGTCGCTGGAAAGATATGGCGGCGAGACGTGAAACTTTGACGATTGATTTATACAAGCAATGCTCCGACCAACAGCGCCGTATAGAGCAAATGTTGGGTCCGTGTGCTAACGAAAACTTTGAGTTCCATATGGCTCAGTTTACGGAAGCACGAGAGGGTATGCGAGAACATGTCCGCAACCTAGAAGGTAGCTTTTTATAGGATTTGTTTATAGCTTATCATGCGCTTATTTTCCATCTTCTTTACTATATCACCCTCTTTCTTTGCCTCAGCCACCATTCAAAGGCTAAGGAGTGAAGCAGATCAGCAGCAAGAGATCATCAATGGCTGCCATGAACTGGAGATGAAGGTCCAGGATCTTTCTGATCAGCTCAAGGAGCACAAACTTTGCCCCAGCAAGATAGATGAGCTATCTGAAAAGCTCAAAGAGCATGATTCCTGTGCTGGCCAACTCGCCGATCTGAACAAGCGACTTCTCGACCATGCCTCTTGCGCTAGCAAGATCCAAGAATTAGAGAGTGCCCGAGATGGTCTTCAAATCGAACTCGCTGAAGTCAAAGACGATGTCCAATACTGGGAGAAGCGTCACAATGATGATGTTGTCAGTGCTGCCTTCTTCGGCGCCCAGGATTTTGCTTATAAATTCCTGCCTGGGTATGGAGTGGAGATTCCCTCGGCCTACAAGCGTCTTACTCCTGAACAGCTCGCCATGCAAGAGAAGGCAAGCCTTAAAGGAAAAGAAGTGATGGGTGCAGAAGAGAATGAAGAAGAAAATGAAGAGGAAAATGAAGAAGAAAATTATGAGTCTGAGGAAGAAAGCTCAGAAGAGGAGGCTGAAAATGAGAATCCTGAGGGACAAGATCTATCCCTTGTTATCTTTGCTGGAAATGTTGGTGGGCAAACTTCAGGAACGACGACTGTTAATGCTAGTCAACCAGTCGCCGAACAAAGTACTGAGGTAGTTATTGATGTCGACGAGCAGAGCACTAGAACCCTTGGCGAGCCAAGTGCTGCTGGAACCGTTAGAAATGACTGCCATCCTGATGATAGTGGGACAGGCGACATAGGCGCAGATCTTCTTGGCGACTTTAATCAGGACAAGCCTCCTACTCCCAAGAGCCCCTTTCCGGATCCTAGGTGTTAAAGTAGCTTTTCTTCTGCTTTTTTGATGTTGTGATAGACAAAGCGTTTCTTCCTTAGTTTTTGTGTGTTTCTTGTTATCTTTGATTTTCTTGTATTGAACCATTTCCTTTTAGATGTTATTTTGGTGAATGTTATTTTTATGTCTGGTGACATCTGTTTCATATGCAATTTTCCTTTGTTATACTTGACTTGCCTTTTTTTTTTATCTTGTCTTCAAAGACTTAATCTTGCCAAAGAGTGAAGCCCTGTCCCTCGCACGGCCAACAATTTCTGGACCATTGAATTAACAATTTATTAGAGCAACAGGGTAGACCCCAGCCGTAACCATTACTTGTGCCCGTCGGCGATCTAATATGAGTAGAATGGGTTGCCCTCATAGACTTCAATACACTCCGCCAGGAGTGATGCTATGGCGTAGACGGATTAGCACACCAGCGGAACCGCCGATGTGATGCTACAGCAAAGGGGACCTTATTTCCTTACAAACACTTACAGATCAACAAGTAACACGACTGGTCTTACAACTAGCCTGGGTTGGACTAACCATTGCGATAAGGGCATTCACTCGACGGCAATAAGCTTTCGGCATAAGAGGTCTTGGCTCTTAGCTGATTTATTGATTTGGGCATTATGCCTTTATTGATGGCACTTGGCCTTAGTACCTGATCAGGGTTTTGCATGACTTTTATTGCCTTGGGCATTTGTGCCTCTGTATTTGGCTTTTATAGCCTGCGACTGAGTACTTTGCCTCAGCTGTTGTGCTCTTGGAGCTTTTAAAATCCTATCTGTCACTAGAGTTAGATTACTCAGTGAGTGAAAGTGCAAATGACTCGATGATTTGTTAACGGGGTTCGGCGCATGATAGCAAACCTACGTCCCCGGATCTTATTTGCGGCTATCTCATACAAGCTAATAAGACTTCTTGGGTATTATGCCCGCCCAAGACTTCGGATTTTACATGGTATCCCTTAAGGATAGTACTTTTTGAGGAACCTGGCATTCCAAGGATGTTCGAGTTGCACGCCATGCTCATCAATTAGTATATACGCTCCTGGCCCAGCCACTCTTTTGACGACATAAGGGCCATCCCATACAGGTTCCAGCTTCCTGCATCCTTCTCGTTGAGATGGAGGGACTTCTCGGAGTACCAGCTCGCCGGGTGAATATTCTCTTGGAATCACCCGCTTGTTATATTCTCTTGCTAATCGCCGATGATAATTCTCCATATGTGTAAGAGCAATCAGTCACTGCTCTTCTAAGTCATCTAGCTTAGCTAGGATTAGATCTGTATTCAGATTCTTTTCCCATGCCTCATGCTTTGTAGTGGGCAGAATTACTTCAGATGGGAGCACTGCCTCGGCGCCGAAAGTGAGTAAGAAAGGAGATGCCCCAGTTGCTTCTCGAACCGTAGTTCTATACGACCACAAGACATTGTGTAAATGCTCACACCATGCCTTTTTGTGCTTTTCCAATCTTTTCTTCAGTCCCATTCCAATAGTCTTATTGGTGGCTTCTGCTTGGCCGTTACTCTGAGGGTATAAGGGAGTTGATTTTCCCAATTTGACACTGTAATGGGCGAGTAACTTTCTTATGTTGTCGCCGACCAGCTCTTTCCCATTATCGGTACATATCTCCGCCGGTACACCAAATCTGCAAAATATGTTTTCCCAGATGAATGTGAACACTTCTTGTCCCGTTTTCTCCCTGATAGCTTTAGCTTCACACCACTTGGTGAAATAATCTGTCGCCACAATGATGTACTTCCGCTGCCCAGAGCCTGTAGTTAATGGACCAATAATATCAATGCCCCACTTGGCGAAAGGCCAAGGGCTAAGCACTGAGTTCAGAGATGTTGCCGGCGCTTTAATTCTCCTTCCATACAGCTGGCATGGTTTGCATCGCTGAACATATTCCTTTGCATCTCTATTCATCCAAGGCCAGTAATATCCTTGCATTCTGACCTTCAAGGCTAAAGCTCTTTGGCCGCCATGATTTCCACAGTCTCCTTCATGGATCTCCTTTAATAATTTATTACCTTCTTCTCTTGATACACATCGCAGAAGTGGTCCAGAGAATGACCGGCGATATAAGATTCCATCTCGAAGTTCATAGTTCGTCGAGCGGCTGATGATCTGATGAGCCAAGATTTGATTTCCTGGTAAGGTTAAGTGGTCCAAGTAGTACCGTATCGGCGATCTCCAATCTGTTTCTGCTGATTCTTCAACGCTTGTTGTTAATACTTCCCATTGCCTTGGTGCTGTTACTGATGGCTGCATTACCCTTTCAATAGCTATTGAAGGAACATCTGGGTCCGTCATCATTGAGGAGATAAACGCCAATGCATCGGCGTGCCTATTATCTTTTCTGCAGATGTGACGAAACTTGATACCCCTAATCCTCTGGGCATACTCCCTAGCAAGTTTCAGGTACCTCTGCATAGATGGGTCTGCTGTCTGATATCGTCCAGATATTTGTCGAATCACCAACTGAGAATCACTTGTCAATCTAACATTGCTAACTTTTATTTCTATGAGTATCCGCATTGCATGAATGACTGCTTCATACTCTGCCTCATTGTTAGTCGCCGGGAATTCTAATCTCAGCGAGTGTACAATCTTTGCTCCTTTTGGCGAGATAAGAACAACTCCAATTCCATTTCCTTCTTTATTTGACGAACCATCTACATAGACCTCCCATCCATCAGGACTGCATTTCAATAAATCTGGTACTTCATGTTCTTGCTCATCCAAGGAGGATGGGATTTCTTCTATCTCTTCTTCTTCATCAATTGGAAAGTCGGCGAGAAAATCTGCTATAACTTGAGACCGCTGAGCTGTGCGTATTTCATATTGGACGCCGAACTGTTCAATCTGCTGATTCCACTTGGCAATGCGTCCCACTCGCTGAGAGCTGTGCAAGATAGACTCTATTGGAGTTTTTGTGAGGACCACAATGGGGTGAGCATGAAAATATGGACGTAATCGCTGAGATGCGAAAACCAAAGCCAGAATCAGCTGCTCTATTTTGGTATAATTCTTCTCTGCTCCTTGCAACGTTCTACTAATATAGTATATAGGTGTTTCTCCACCTTTGGTTCTTACAAGCACTGCACTTATGGCAAAAGGTGTTGCGGCGAGATATACTCTGAGTTCCTCGCCGTGCTCGGGTGGTTGAATTGCTGGGAGAGTGGCGAGATACTTTTTAATGCCTTGAAATGCAGCTTCATGTGCCTCAGTCCAGTTGAACTTTTCTCCTTTCTTCAATGTCTGGAAAAACAACTTGCACTTATCGGAGAATCTGGAGATGAATCTGTTGAGAGACGCCAAAGTCCCATTGAGTCGCATAACATCTTTTACAGTAACCGGCGAGGGCATCTCTATGATTGCTTTGACCTTGGCCTGATCAGCTTCTACTCCCTTCTTGGTGACAACATACCCCAAAAACTTTCCTGAAGTTACGCCGAAAACACATTTTGCTGGGTTGATTTTTAACTTAGTAACACGCATATGATTAAATATTTCTTTGAGGTCTTCTACATGAGTTTGCTTCTTCTTGATTTTGACGAGCATATCGTCGACATAGACTTCCATTGTCCTCCCTATCCATTTTTCGAACATTTTCTGCGCCATTTCTTGATAAGTGGCACCCGCATTCTTCAACCCAAACGGCATCCGAGTGTAACAAAATAACCCCTTAGTGGAGAAGAAAGTTGTATGCTTCTGATCTTCCTCCGCCAAAGGTATTTGGTTATATCCTGAATAACCATCCATAAATGACAGCAACTCATGACCTGATGTAGCGTCCACAGTCTGGTCAATACTCGGCAATGGGAAACTATTCTTGGGACAAGCTCTGTTAAGGTCACTGAAATCAATGCAGATCCTTACTCCCTTGTTCTTCTTTGGCACCACAACCATATTGGCTATCCATTGCGGATATTGCACTGGTCTTATTATACCAGACGCCCTCATTTTGTCAATTTCTGCCTCAACAGCCTCTTTATAAGCTGGGGCCAATTTCCTTATTCTTTGCCTGAAGGGTCTGACCTTTGGATCAATATCGAGTTTGTGACATGCTATCGCCGGGTCAATCCCTGGCATCTCATTCATGCCCCAAGCAAAGACATCAACATACTCCTTGAGTAGTGCTTGCAACTTCGCCGATTCATCTTCATTTAATAGAGTACCAATTTTCACCATCTTTGGATCCTGTTCATCGCCGATATTAACATCCTTAGTAGGTTCCACCGCCGTGAAATGTAGTTCTGGTTCTCCCATCGGCGATGGTTCCTTTAATTGCTATAAGGTCTTGTCTCCAGACTTCGCCGAGTCTTCCACTGAATTTACTGAATGCACATATGTGGTTGGGTTGGCGATGAAATCTAGAATTTCTTGCTCTTTAATTGCTTCCTTACCGAGCTTCTTTTTCTCTGCCATCTTCACCTTTCGATTTTCTCGCATTTGCACGTCTGCTGAATTGCACGCCTTGGCCACTGATAAATCTCCAAGATATTCGGCGACTCCAAATGGTGTGGGGAACCTTAGGCGTTGATGATAAGTAGAAGGGACTCCTTTTAAACTGTGGAGCCATGGTCTCCCCAGAATTGCAGCATACGGCGAGTCAACATCCACAATACAGAGAGTAGTATTCAAGAAGTATTCATCACAAATTTTCACCTTTAATTCAATCTCGCCTTTAGGCTTAGATGCAATGCCATTAAACCCATAAATGTTGTAGGAGGATATCGTCGGCGAGGGTATTTTCTTGTCTTTTGCTCTCATCGCCTCAAAGGCGGTGTTAAAGAGGATATCCACAGAACTTCCTGGATCAATAAGCACCTTTGGCAGCCTGAATCCTTCCATCTGAATAGTGAGGACCAGAGGATTGTTATGATTTCTTCCTTCTGGTGGAATTTCTTGAGCGGAGAACCCAACACATGCTTTCATCCATTCCTGCAATGGCTCCTGCTTAGCGGCGACACTACAGATCTCATTTCCCATTCTATCCCGCTTATGAACTCGAGACATAACATTATCATGAAATTCATCTCTAGTAATTTTTGAATGCACAATGGAAAAGCAATCTAACTCCAGCAAATCTCGCTCAACCTTAACCTCATACACATTTGGAGCGTGGACTGGAATGGCTTGAATTGGCTGGACCATGAGAGGAGGTGGCGGAGGTAATTCTAGGAAGTCCTGAAATTTCCCCATACGGACGAATCGATGAACTTCTTGCTGTACGCCGGTACAATTCTCAGTTGTATGGCCATGAAACTGGAGGAATTGACAGAATGAATTGGTATTGGCTGGCGGGACCCTTGGGTTTCCTCTGTTGTAAGGATAGCGGATATCATCCCTACAATTTGAACTTTCAATCTGACCAAATGCATCTGTATAAGAAACACGTAACTTGGGCAAAGTAGCATCTTGGAAAGGTTGCTGGTTGCCTCTGCCAAACTTTCTGTTATCCCCATTATATCTTCTGTCTCCATTCCCATTTCGCCGATTATCTCTTCCTCCTCGTCCATAGTTTCCTCCCCTGTTATCTTGCTTATCTCGCCCATCCTGATTTTCTCGCTTCTGAGAATTCCAATGCTGCTCGGCGGTAACCTGCTGCTTTCCTGCCTCGGAGACTACTATCGCCGAAGAAGGATTCTGTGCCAACTTCCTCTGCTCTGCCTTCAACCATTCTTTCTTGATTTCTTCTTGTTCTTCCGGCGACAAGCTGTTAATCGAGTGAATTTGTTTTGCTCTCTCCTTCTTTAGTCGCAACTCTTCTTCTCTGATTTCTTCAAAACTTAACCATTCATCTTGCATTGCCCTCAAGGTCAGCAAATCCTGCGGCATGTTCCAAAACAACTTCTGGTACAACTGGTCAGTAGTCTCCATAGCGCTAAGAAATGATCT
>JAJJMA010038232.1:0-11413 GCA_023529015.1 Papaver nudicaule
AAGCATAAACTATAGATGATAATGAAGGTGTTTTATGCACCTATCAATAACCTAGTTCAATAATACTCGTATTTGAGCATGAGATAGATAGGTACCTTCCCATCTTTTGTCAACTCTTCTGCCAATAGCCCCAATTAAAATCCAAACTACAACAAAAAAAAATATCAGCACGAAACTACCCAGAAAACGATTAAGTTCTAGCCAAAATAGCCAGGGGAAAGCTGACATGAATCAAGCGAAATATACCTTAGCCAGAGGAGTACTCTGTGGCATAGCCAACAACATCTGAGTAACATCTAAAATCTTTTGTAGCTCTGGATGATCCGGCCACTCATTCAAAAGAGAAAAAACGCTTTCATGAAGATTTCAAAATGGCTCAACTATGCTCGCCATAGAAGCAGCATTAGAATCCTGGAACGCAATAGAAGACATGTACTAGTTCAGTTGAAAGTTCAACCCAGAGAAAGAGAGAGAGAGACCGAGTTTGAAGAAACCAATCCAACTTCTTATGAGTACAACCTTTTAAAAATTGTAGGTAACAGTAGGCGTACACTAATATATTATACTGCAATTTACCTTAGGATCCCGAAGATAATGGACAATTTCTTCCAGCTCTGCTTTTGCCTCATCAACACCTTTGACATCACTAAATTTTGTTGTGGACTCCGTGCTAGGCTGGACTTCTTCATCACTTAATCCCATAGCTGAAAGGAAAAAAATCAAAGGAAACTTCAGAGTTTGTCTGAGCATCTTAAAAACTACTAGTACTGTGTGTAATAAGACACGAAAAGGAATACCTTTCATCATAAGTACGGTGCGACTCCAGCCATGAAGATGCCTACGACAATATAGATTATTGGGGTTATGTAATCCACTTGTGTTACTGATACTACGTAAATAGGATCTCTAGCAGTTCCAAGACTCTTTAAATCTGAAAGTCCACCAGTACATTCTTCCTCCATCGAGGCATTGGACATACCTGAAAGTGTCGCGTTGTTAAAAGAAAAAAAAAAAAACTATGAAGCATAAAAAAAAACTAATTGCTGCCCCGGATATTCTTCCAATCTTGTCAAACTGGATTTCAACAAATTTACCGAAACGACTACACCAAAATAACATAAATTGCACAGAATTCAGCTAACATGACTGAGAAATCATCAAAAACACAAAGGTTGTGTAGAACAACATGAGCTCTGCTTTCCTCCAATATACAGTTATAATTGTATCGAAAGTAGATGAAAAATAACTAACCTGGAATTGTTGTTCCTAATGGTTTTAGCATTTCCAAATGCTTCAAGAACATGATTGGACTGTTGATATGAAGACACATCAGTAAATAGTGCATTCCCAGATTAAAGAAGGTATCCACAGAATGAGGAACTCAAAAAAATAGTTGCGAACATGCGGAAACGACATCTTACTTCCAAAACTTGTTGTTCAACTGTCCTTCCTTCCACACCAGATCGTCCACCCAAGTATGCAAGATATCTCATGAGCATTTTTGTTGTTTCAGTTTTACCTGCCCCACTCTCTCCACTAACAAGAATAGAATTGCTCTTCCCTTCATTGATCATTGCTCTGTATCATAAAGATAGCATATAAATACCTCCTAAATAATTGTTGACTCGAACAGTTGAAGTTTATATCAATTTTTCATTAAGAAATAACCTGTATGCAACATCTGCAACTGCAAATACATGCGGGCTTAGCTCCCAAATCCTGCTCCTTTGTATTGTCGCATCATATGTGTATCATATAAATGAGGTAGTCTTTGAAATGGATTTATCGCAATCAGGATATTACCAGTGTAAGTCTGCAAAAGATTGAAAAAAAATGATATTAAGTACTACACAACAATCATCTTGGAGGCATGTATTGGAGGGATTATATAATTATCTCACATAAATTTCATTAAGTTCATATCTAGCAGCCAAGTTTTGCAGAACTCCAGGCTCATGTAAATATGAAAGCTTTGTCATGTCATCTACTCCCCCTGGTGGAGCTTTGGTATCCTTTGGGAATACCTTCGACAAATTTGCGACAACCTGAAGAAAAAGTGAAAAAATACGGTAAACATAAATCAAATTATCCTTTCAGTAGTTATAACTGATAAAGAAAGAAAATTTATGCACCGTATATCGGAGCATCGCAAGCTTTATTTAATTGCACTACTATATTGAAAATGATATGTATATAGTATACGATTGTAACCGAAGAATATCACATTTCAGTTTGTTAGATAAGCATTCACCTAACTTAAAGTATCAGATGACCAAAATCCAGTAAAATGCACAAACAACATCAATGTATCATACACACCTGATGATCTCCCAAACTATATCATACACAAAATCAAAAAATCACCCAAACTATATCGTACACAAAATCAAAAACCCAAGCAAAATAAACCCTTAAATCAAGCAACAGACCTGATCTTACCCAGATCTTAGATCTTCAAGATCTTACCTGAGGCGCTTGCTCTTGTATAGCTTTACTGCTAGTGCAGGAGATAAAACTCATGGTAATCAATATAATAATGTGTTACCATTCAAATACGTAATCTTAACATTCATAAACCAATCTAGCTTTAATTTATTGGATCAAAAATCAAACAGGGTGAAAACTGATACCTGTTTCCTTGGTGCTAATGTGCCCTCACGTTTCCTCTTACTTGAATTCTCGATTCAATTCCAATTTTCAGAAACCCTACCATTCATTTATTCCCTAATTTTTTTTGAAAGATAAATTGGAGGCTCAGATTGGCATAGCAGAGTGAGACGAAGGAAATAGATCTATCTATCTCCTGAATGGCTGCAGAAAAGGTTGCCTTAAAGACCATCCAGAGTAAGCTACACTAAATCGCACCAAATGAAAACAAGAACAAACAGAAGAACAAGAACAAACTCAAGAGAAGAACCCATACCAGATCTTACCTGAGACGGAGAACAAAACCTAATCACTGAAGTTTTCCCTTACCGCTGCTCAAGAAGACGAAGAGAATTTTTAGAGTATCGATTTTAGGGTTACAAAAATTTGAATTAAGTTTTTTTTTCTTCAATTAGAGCTAAGATCTGGTATGGGTTTTGAATATGAAACAAGGATTAACAAGTTGGGGTACTGATTCGAAGCTTTTTACATGAAATCTCTGTGTGGCGGCATGAAAAGAGAAGAAGAAGATGGCTGTAGAAAGAGAGAAGGAGAAGAAAAAATTTGTGGTTGAGTGAGAGTTAGGTTGGATCGATGGAGCTTAAGGTCTCACCCATGCACACATTCATATCACACACTTCACAACTATGGGCGGAATAAAACTCAGGCTATCCTATTTGGGGCATAAAAATCTTAAAAAGTGTGGGGAGGTGTTGGTAGCCGCATGCTTACTTCGCACGCGTATAAAATAAACTGTTGCTATTAGCAACAGAAAATGGGTCGTTTCTTAATTCCGCAACGGCCTAAAAATTTAGCAACGACCCATTAATGTTGCTATTTAGCAACGGCAGCATTACCGTTGCTACGTTGTGTTGCTATTCGCCAAATTTGGTGTAGTGTGTGGGGGAATATTTTTGACAAATTTCAGCAAGAATGGTAACTGCAGCAGCCGTAACGCCACTGGCTTGTCTGATCTCTTTTGCGTCATTACTGTTGAGGTTATGAAATTTGTTAATGCAATCACTCAAGCCACTCTAGATAGGCAACGTGGTGAGTCACAATCTGATATAGAATTTAGGTGTCGGTCCTACTGATAGAACAAGACCAGACAAAGTTTTTACTTCGAAACTAGCTTCTTTATTTTGAAAGCGTTGCCCAAGTTCAACCCAAAGTTGTTAGCAGGTTTACAACAAATTCCTGAAAGTTCCTCATACTCATCACAAGGAGGATTCCCTATTGAATCACCTTTTTTTGGCCATCTGGACCCGGTGGTTCTAGTCCCCCCTGGACCCGGTAGTTCTAGTTCCTCTGCACCACCTGGTACCCCCCGGTGTCCCCCCACCACAGTTCACAATTGATCATAATACATATTTGAATCTGGATGCTCAAAATGCCAGCAAGTTTGTGGCAGGATTGCAGCCAAAGGGAATTCATCCACTTTGAAGCATAAGAAATACTTGTTACGATGTTGCAATTTGGCCAAATGTAACGTGCTTAAATAAATTTAAAAAAAAAAAGAGAGTATTATGAAGTTATTACAAGAAATGTAGTATTAATTTAAATTCCTACTTAATGTAAAACGTACTTAAATGAAATAGAGTATTATGGTTCAATTTAAATTCAAAATCCGTTAAATGCTCCATCTTCTTCATTGTCGTAGTGATCATTTTCCACAACGACCGGTAATGCATCATCTATCACAAGATCACCATCTCTCAAACCAGCTCCATGTCATTGCCAAATGTGTGTAGTGAGTTCTTCACGAAGCTCAGTCCAACACGCAGGGTTATACAAAACATGAGGAGCTAGCCTCGTAGTAAGTACTTGAATAGGAGGTTAAGGTTCTTTTCCCGTTATCATCCCCCACTCCTCACTACGATACTCCAACTCCACGCACATGTTGTGCCTAATCAAGCGACCATGCATAATTGTGCTTCATGTCCGATTTCTTATAATTACGACATGGGTTTCTAATTATACCACCTTTAGACCACCGAATGCACGTTCTATGTCCTTCCGCTTTGCTTCCTGGTATCGATTAAAAAGTTCCTCACGATTGTTGGAGGCGGGTTTGTATGCCTGCACAAAGCATCCATACTGTGGATATAATCCATCTCCTAGGTACGTGGTACCCCTAGTTGTATTTTTGGCCATTGACTGATAAATACAAGGAGGTGCTACACCATTAATCTCTTTGTCGAACAAACCCGATCGAAGCATGCAAAACATTGATGTCATTGTTATATCCACCCAACCCAAAATCACTATGCCAGATCCACCTATCATACGAAGCCACCGTCTGAAGCACAACATTGGGATATTTGTGATGCCCCACATGTTTCCTAGCTTGATCAATTGGGCATGCTCTCCATGTCCAATGAAAACAATCGACACTACCAAGCATTTCGGGAAACCCACGCACTTCATTCTCTTTCAAAAGCCTTGTAATGTCTTGGGAGGTAGGTTGACACATGTATCTTGCATTATAGATGAAGAAGATTGCATCCATAAACTTCTTAGCATAACGGTAGATAATGGATGCGGCCATTTGTGTGTAATCATCAAAACTATCTGGAGCAACACCTTTGCAAAATGCCTCATCACGGCAATCATTTTCATATATGGCGTATGGCCACGAATACCGCGACAATCCGTTTGTTGAACAAAATCGGGGTTGTAATCACAAACTTGCTCTAAAATTCTAAGAAAAAGGGGACGAGGCAAAGCAAACCTACCTTTGAACTTCTTAGGCCCATACTTACAGTTGAAGATGAAGTATTGTTTTATCATCTTTGCATCGGCATCTACACGATTTATGTGCACCCTTTCTATTTTCCTCACTTCATTTGGGACGGGTTGGCGTACTCGATGCCTCTGAGACTCCAAAATTGCAACCACAACTAGAGCATTCTCCTCGAATTCATCTTCCTCATCATCCGATAGTTTGTACAAAATTCTTCTCATAGCACCTAATATAAGAAAAACAAAAAGATTTAATAAATCAATCATAAAACTCACACCAAAATAAAGGATTAAATCAAAAAGAAAATAATCATTCACACCAAAAAGCAAAATAAATCATGCACTTAAAGAATACAAAAACACTCCATAAAAAATTAATTCATAAAATTCCCAACATAAAACACTCCATAAGTCTACATAAGTTTTCATTAACACTACAAGTAATTCTCCATAAGTTTTCATTCACCAAAAGAAAGATTGAGTTCCAGAATTTTGAGTTTCAAAATGATATTGAGTTTCAAAATGATATTGAGTTTCTTGAACCATATCCACGTTGCCTATCAAGTCGTCAAACTCATTGTTAAAATCGATGTTCAAATCGCGGCGTTGTTGTGGTTGATCTTGTGATGTAGAAGGATTGAATCGCATAGGGTCATAATATCCTTGTGGTGTCTGAAATTATTGAGCGGCTTCTAAAGCTTGCTCATATGTACCACCTAATGTTAGTTTTTCTTGGATGTTGGGTCTTGGAGTCGACACTGATGGTATCGAAGAAGAAGAGAGACCAGATGAGGAATATGAACTTCGATGTCTCTTCATTGACTCGGCGTATGCAACATCACGAGAAGAACTGTAGTAGCTGAAAAAATCATCAATTAATCCATATGTCTGATCCTACAAGTATAAAATAGAGAATTTAGTTACACATTCAAGATAAATTACTAGTGGGATGCAAATAAATATAAATGTACTTACTTGGGTCAGGTTCATGGATCTAAAATCGATCAGACATCTGCTTGGCTTTGGAACGGGTACTGGAACTTGTCCATCAGTTTCGCTGTAGAATGGTAAACTCCACTGTATCTCTGGTAGATGTGTCTGAGGCTCCTGGAAGTTTTCATAATAATAGTTATGAGACATCATGGTAGGAGGCGCACGATCAGGTAACAAACGTGTGTGAGTAAAAGATAAGTTCCAATACTCTTGTCAACCCAGAACCGGAAATAATCCCCGTGATCATTCACCCAAAAATGTCCTCCTACTACTACATTTTCTCTACTATTAACTTCTTCCAACTTCATATGATTATATGGTATTACAATTTCCCCAGTTAGCTGCCTCCGAAATCTCTCACCCAAGTAACAAATCACTCTTTTACTTTCATAAAAATCATAAAACACAAGTCTCTTCATGGAAAGCGCATACAAATGATGCCAATGCTCCTACAGCATACGTACCAGTTTGGTTATTTTGGAGGTATGCCTTTTTGAAGAGTGACTTCTTAGGAAAAACGTCAAGGCTTATATTCCCCAGAGCCGTCGGACAAAGAATGGGATGGTAGTTGTGAAAATAATAATAATACCAATATTCAATTACCATCATCATGCCAGACATGTCTCTAGCTGCTTTCAAAGACCATGAGTCGAGATATTTATAAGTGTTACCCAAGGAAGCGTAACCCCAATCATAATCCCCAACTATGTCTAATTTATGCAACAATACACCAGCGTTTATCTACTTTAGTGTTGGATTTTGCAAGAAGAAATTGACCAATGCACCGAAGAAAGCAAAATTCGAGTCAACTCCTCTGCAAATTCAGTATTGTCCATACCTTTTCTACTAAGAATGTATCTTCACAAGTCTGCCACGGGTACAAAATTAGTCTTAAAATTCCATTTGGCACATTTCTCATTATTATCAGGGTCTTCTTGACGTGCTTTATATGAAATTGCATTCGCCGTTTTCACTCCCGGGAAATATATGTCATCCGTAGCAGCATAGGTTAGACCATTCATACCACCCTAAGTTTTTTCGGGTCACCAATAGGAATACCCGTTAACATATACCAGTCTGTCGGTAGTAACCCAACCTCAAATTCCTTGAAGTGAAATCTACGAGTGCTCTCCCACCATCTCTCAGCTATGGCTTTGAATAAACCTCTATCCGCATTAGAGAAATCAAAGGCAAACACACTAGAAAACCCACATATATCACACCACTCTTGTGCTTTAGGATTATCTTTCACAACAATATTGTAAAACGATTTGACCTTATGCAAACTACTCCTAACATTGTATTTACGCGGAGTGGTGAGATCATCCTTGCATGCATGGGCAGTAGGCCAATCAAACCCGGATAACTTTTGAAACGAAGATAAGTCCATGTATCTAAACAATCAAATGAGCAATAAATTCAATCAAATGAACACTAGTAACCTAAATGCAATAATTTCAATTAATACAAATAATTCATCACTAAAAATTAAGCTCAAATTATGAACACAATTTATTTAACTCCATTAACACAAATACATGAATTTTGAACTAAAAATTAAACTCAACTTGAACTATAATCTCAACATGAATCTTCTAATACCAATCTCAACACAAATCCGTCATGAATTTTAATTAAAAAAATTGAAATTGAAATCAAGAACAAAAAAAGATCTAAATGTTGTAATACTCACCTCAAACGATTTTATGGATGAAATCCACAAAATTAACACCTTTGGATTCCTTTCTGTGTCTTCTACAAACCCTTAGGAGGAATTAGAAAAAAAATCATAGATTGACAGATATGGTTAGGGTAAATTCGGTTTTGAGAGAAAGGGAAAAGAGGAAGGAGGAGGAAGGAGAAGGAAGAATATGAAATGAGGGTTGGGGTGGGTTTGCTAGATTTTTAGGGGAATTAACCCACCGCTCAATGATTCAACGCTGGTCAGCGTAAGTCAAGTCAAGCGCTCTTTCATTGAGCGGTGATGCGAATATTCTTAAACGCTTTATGGTTCAGCGCCCCACCGCTCACTAATTCAACGTGGTAGCGTTGCTACCTAGCACTCCCATAAGACTTAGCTTTGCTAAATAGCTGACGTGAAGGGGAATCTAACACCATAACTAGCACTCCCATAAGACTTAGCCTAAGGCTAAGTCTTATGGGAGTGCTAGTGCTAGAAAAAACTTCAAAGTACTCTCGTTCGTTTGAAACAATACAACAATTAACAAAAATAAATAAATAAAGGAATAATTATACGAGGATCTTAGTGAGAGAATCTGAAATCATCTATAAAGTCACTTGAACTATCAGTGAGGAAGCTTGACAATGGCATATTCAATTGGATCATCCCCAACATGTTCAGAACCAGCTTGACACTCTTGATCTGCGAGTTCTTTTTCAGCAGCAGAATTTTGGCCAAGATCCACATCCTCATCATCTTCATTGTTGGTGTCCATCACAAGATCCTCATTTTCTTCATCGTCATGGAAAGAAGGATTGTAGAGAACCAAAGCAGTTGAAACATTTTCTTTGGGAAGATCTTCAGTCGAATGACTCTCTGGAATGGTACAAGAACAGTCTAGAAACAACTTTTTACCCGAAGAGTCATCTGAACGAATAAAAGATAAATTGTTACAAAAAATAAATGTGTATGGAAAAGAAAAACAAATAAAAGGAGAATTACAATAAAAGTACTAATGTTTACCCGATCAGTTTGGAGAATGGTCAATATGAGAGAATTAGATTTAACTCGACTTTTGAGAGTAGAAACCTCACACTCGATCAATTGACATTTCTCCTTAACCTCTGCATTTTCAGAAGATAGAGATGTGTACTTCAGCTTCAACTTTTCATATCGAGCATGAATTCTTGATTTGGAATGACCAAGCTCAATAAAATCTCGGGAAAGACGCTGATAATCTTCAGTGAACTGATGAAGAACAAAACTTATAAGTAAGGTGTGAAGGTCTAGTACTAAAATAAGGTGAAGAGAAATATTAGAAGTATTACCTTTTCAAGGGAACAACTGCGGAATTAAGCACATCAAATGCTCTTTCTGAATTAATGGATTTCTTGTTTCTAGCACCAGACGAAGAAATCTTAGATTTTGACTCAGATTTTTCTTGACAGACAGCATCAGATGTGGAAATCTTAGACTTTTTTTAGGCAACCAAGTCTCCGATAGCAACATGATCATCATCATCGCTAAGAACTTTCGGAAAATTAACATCTTTAACAACTGTTCTGGATCAAATTTTCCTCTTCAAATTTATCTTAATAGAAGGTCGGGGCCTCTCAGACGATGGAATAAGAAGACTAACACCTGGAGGGGGATCGTTTGGAATTTCTTCTAATAAAGATAATATAGAGGAGACATTCTTACCCGAACAAGGAGAAGGAAAAAATAGTCATTCAGATGTTCAAACTTTTCTTGAATTCGAGAAATATCCTCATTAGTATCCTTGATCTACTGGAAGAGATAGCGATCTAAAATAATAAGGAAAATCTTCTTTATTGGTACCAAGAGGGTTCTAATTGCCGGATAGAAGAAGGGATTATGAAAAATCTATCTTCATTTTTAGACCTCTTGTCTATGGCAAGTTCAACAAACTTAGTTTTTCTGTAAAAGTATTTCAACACGAAATTGGTTATACCTTTAATCCAAAAGCGAGAGAATAGATCTTGAGCTGTGATTTTCATAGATGAAGAAGCTTGAGAATTGTACTCAGAGATATATCTTACTGTTTCACAAAACGGTTTGCCAAAATAAGCAGGAACGCATTTCATCTGAATAAGATAATCCCATAGAAAAACTGGAATAGGGATGGGAAAGCCTTCTACAAGATGAACTTCAGAGAGAAGGAGTTTTTGAGAATTACAAACCGTCTGGAGAACATCTAGGGTTGTAGGATAATCTAGTCGTTCGAAGGAAACATCGTCAGGATTCTGAATCGCCATCGAAAAATCTTCCAATGATTTATCTTCAGTTGATTTTTGGATTTTCTTATTCGATTTTGAAGACGACATGATGAAAAAGATGATCGGGGATCTGTGGAAAATATCATGGTTTCTGAAACAAGAAAGAGATATCAAGGGTATTAAGAAAACGAGATGATAAGTGAAACACTTAATTTATAAGCAAATTTAAGAAGAGATTAAAGTGGGGTCTTACATGTCAGGAAAAATAAAGTGGCTGACGTGGAAATAAAATAACTACTTCTGATTAAATTCAATCGAGAAGATAGAAAAAAATAAAATAAAAGAGCCTCAAAGAGAATAAGTATGCACGTACTCTTGGTTGTTGAAGAGCTTTTAAATCTTTAATACTTTCACCAGAAAATATTTTCATTAAGTAAAATACCATTTGGTGGAGAAAGATTGGATAGTTAATAAGTAAAGAAGAGTTATTACTTCTCGTATTGCACTCAGTCAACTCGGAGAGGAATACGACTGAAAAATCTTCAAAATATTATGAGAAATCTGAGCCAAAACAAACTTAAATGCCTTGATAAATCAAGACACTTCTTTCTTTTATGGGAGAAGGAGGTAATAACCTCACTTGATTAATATGGTACACTGAAGCTGCCAGGTCGACTGAAGAAAACTAAAAACTCCAAGTTATACAGCACCAGATGCTACATCTAAAAGTTTAAATCAAATCAGGCCCGAACAAGATTTAATCTAAACTAGGGGAAAATATATTGATGAAAAAATATGGTTCAGGGCAGGAGGTCAACTACTGGAAGGCAGAATACGCTGACGAGCCGTGCAGAACCATGAAAGGTGCTTATAACGTTGGCAGTCGACTGGCAGCATGAGAAGTCCTTCGAAGAGACCACCGACCAAAGGAAGCAGATTACTCCAGATGACTTAGGAGGAAGATATTCAAAGTACCAGAAGGCGGGAAAACTAGCTAGCAACCCCCGACAATGAGGGAAACAACTGTAATAATCAGTAGAACATTCTAGATAGTTTTACATCGCCTATATTTGTACGACTATAAATATCGATCTCCTGGTCATTTGTAATCTAA
>JAJJMA010038298.1:0-17961 GCA_023529015.1 Papaver nudicaule
TAGCTTCACGGACTATCAAACACAACGTCCCATTCTGCACCATCGGTAGAAAAATCCTAACAAATCACATGGTAATTATCGGAATCAAATAAACATAATCAAGCTAATTGAGGGGTAGACGCACATGTTAATATCAAATAGTAATCAACCATAAATATAGAAAATAACGTGTATCATAATAACAATACCATGTCACTAAACAATGAATCTCTCTAAATCTCTCTAATCTCGGTAACAAATTGAGAATGCCTAAATCAATGACCTAAGAAAGAACAATGCCCTAAAAAGAATGGCGTTGACAAAACAAACTCAACCCATATGCAATCTATCGAGTCTGCACATCACAGGAGTGAATCCTCCAACTGCAGGATTAGAACCCAAGGGAACTTCAATCTCACACTTGCCCCTAGTCGTGAACTTGCCGGTTTTGAAAAGACCGGCTTTGAATCTCCTCTTAAGGTAGAGTTGAACCAAGATATTGAATTTCCCATCAGCCTTATCTTGATTGTATTTACCTTGCACAGACGGTGAAAGCCTCTGCCCACTGAAAACTGGATGAAGAACAGTTGTATTCTTGTGGCCCTGGTAGAACGGTGTTAGCGTAACTGCATCGAATCTCTGACCATTGTAGAAAGCTCTGGCTTCAATCTGATCATAGTAGACACCGATTTTCTTGTTCGGGTTCCTCAGATTCAAGGCTAGGGCGAGATTGTAATGCAGCATGTCATTATCCGTGACGTTAAATTGAGTAAGCGAAGCACCTTCAACGTGGATTTTCAAAGGGTTTACCGGATGAAGGAAGAAGAACCAAACAGCAAGAGCGATTACACCTAAGGCGATCAGAATGGACACAATCATCTGGCAGATGCACTTTGGAAGACAGCATATTATCCCGAAACAACCCATTGTTGATGATGACTGATGAAAGATGAGAGGCTAGTGGTAGGTGATATAGGGTAGATGTGAAGAGATGGGATAGGGTAGGGTGTATATATTTATACCGGAGGCGAGAGCAGGGCAGGTATTTGAGAGAAAAAGGATTCCGGGTGAATTTGGTAGACATGGTCGACGCGGTTTCTTAAATTCTGGCGTTTTCCAAATTCGGGATTTACGTGTTTTAAGACTCTTGGGTTATCGAGGGTAAGTTTTTGATGGGTCTTCTTAAATTCTTTGCATATTTGGAATTTGCGTGTGGTAAGACTCTTTGGTTATAAGGGTAAGTTTGGTTATAAGGGTAAGTTTTTGCTTAGTCTTCTTGAATTCAAGCGTTGTTGTACAGATTTGGAATTAAGCGTGTTGCAAGACTTTTGGGTATCGTATCGGAATAACAGTCGAACAAAAACTCTAAAAGTAAAACTTAGAACCGACTCAATTCCCAACCACTCAGGAAGGCCAAACGGCATACTGTGTAACCGTCGCAGAAGACCTGTAGAAGATCTTTACGTAAAAACTGAACAAACTGTATTCCAAAGAAAGCAAAGGCGTGCATCTTCGATACCACACCCCATAAACAGACTCATGTCCTCCAGTAAAATAAAACACCACCCCATACCGTTTTTTGTTGATATAATGCCCAAAAGGCAGACAAAAGGCCATGACATCTCTTTTTCAAGTACTTTCAAAATACGTACTCCGCATTACGTAAAGTTCCTCGAGATTTGTATAGAAAAATATCTTAACAAATTTGAGTTGACTATAAACAGAGGAATTATTTTAATATCATGGTAAATAAATTTTGAAATTTTTGAATGGTAGAATTAGCTCTATTTGGGCCAGCAAAAGAACCAGAAGTGAACAAAGTAAGAACCAAAGAAAATAGAGCCAAGACAACTCAAGAAGGGCAATATCTGAGAAACCAGTAGTAATGTCGAGATTCAAAAAATTATCCGAGTAACAGTTACCTTGTGTTTTAAAGATTTCAACTTGCAAAACAGTCCTGTAAAAACTTCATTTCATTTAATCTATATTTGTTCTTTTCTTTACTGGCTTCATTTTTCGCATTACCCGCTATAAGTGAAATCAAATAAACAGAGAAAAGGAGCTCTATGGCAGATACAAACAGAAGGAATTTCTCCGTCTCAGCTGTACCAATCAAGAAAAAGTACAGAGAATGTTAGAACAAAGAGGAAAAGCAAAAGAAAGGTTTTGCTGCTGCTGTTGCGACCAACGGCTTGTGTGAGCTCCTTGTTACCCATAGCTACGTTGTTTGTAGCTTCAACTGCCTGTGATTAGAAATCAAAAGGAAAGAATGTGCTATCAGGAAAAATCAGAGCTCCGAAATAATTGGTCAACATATAAATAAAACCATACTATAAAGAACAGCCAAATTTATGCGACACTTGGATCCGGTGGATATGCAAGGACTTGAGAAATACAATCAGATGCATGGGTTCATGAAAGTGTTATGGTTTAAGAAGGAAGGGCCGGAGAAATAGAATCGGCTACTTTACTAACTTAACTGAACCATGATATTTAGTGGTGATAAGGCAACTAAAATGTCAATAAAAAAGCAAGTAGGCACCAACCTGGTCATACAAAAACTCAATCTGCTGAGCCTGTTGGAGAACATGTGTGGCCATAAGGTGATTTAGGGCAGACATTTCGACCATCTTCGTTTCAGTTTCTTGCACAGTATCCAGAAGACTAGACAACTCTACCTGAATGGCGAAGCAACACAAATCAGTTTACCCTATACATTTTCGGAAAGGAAAAAAGGTGAACAAAGTCCTTAAAAGGTAAAACTATGATCACCTGAAGAGCCTGAGTTTCATCGTCCAAAAGCTGTTGCTGAACCCTAAGAGGTTCTGGTGGAAACTCGTCTAGCTCCCTGACCTCTGCACGCGTAGATCTAGATGCATCCGACGAGTGTGAAACGGACACCTTTTGTGGTTTTCTTCTCGGCGTGGCCCTATTAACAGCTTCTTGAAAGCGAATGGCTCTTAACTGGTCAAACTTAGCAGTTACCACATGAAGCCTCTCACTGAGAATCAGAACCTGTAGTTTGTCAAAAACAGCAGAGACGAGAATGTAAAGAATAAGAAATTGGAAATGACAGGAAAAAGAAAGAAGCATAAAATGTCTGCATACCACACCGTGTCTGTGAGCCACAAGGTCAGCTTGGGAATTATCAGAGATAATACCAAGCCATGGCCTTGAAGTCCCGTTTTTATCTTCATCTTTTATCCTTCTTTGCAAGATATCTATCTGCTCCTTGCACGCTTTTATGAAAACACCAACCTGCACAAACAAGGGTAGTTAGAAGATAGAAAAAGCAAGG
The DNA here is from genome assembly GCA_023529015.1 of Papaver nudicaule. Classification (NCBI taxonomy): domain Eukaryota; kingdom Viridiplantae; phylum Streptophyta; class Magnoliopsida; order Ranunculales; family Papaveraceae; genus Papaver; species Papaver nudicaule. Next base: position 3,278 of record JAJJMA010038298.1, read on the forward strand.
CAGAGTGAAAATGTTTTGACAGGGATGTTTCTAGCCAGCGGAGTTCAGGTTTGCAGTTTAACAGGCCAGAAGCAATACTGAGCAGCAAACCCACTTACACCTACTACCCACACAACAGGTAGACATATAACAACTAACAGCACAACTATACTGAGTAATAGTGACTACCGAGAAGAATAAAGAAGTCTGAACTTATTCATCGTTGGAGTTCCAATATTTCGGATGATAAAGACATAAAATCTATAGGACAAGTCAATCAGTGGTTATGTTATTAAAGAAGAATTGAATTCCCCGAACCAGATATAAAAAAAAATTGCAACTAACTGACGAACAACTCACTTCATGCTCGATGCTGTCTCTTTCCTGTTCAGATGTCCGGTTCCGCTCCACGTAATCCTTCCGATGCTTCACAATGAACTTATCCAAGGCTTCAATGCTTTCACCCTAAGAGATGGTAAGAGCAATAAGAACTACGACTATTAGCAACAAGAAAACATGAGATGAATAGTAAAAAAATTGTACTTTGCATACCGTTTTCAATGCAGCTTTAGTGAAAGGAGACTTCTGTTTTGGCTTGCGGATAATAAAAGAAGATTGTATTGAAGCTATTTTTGACTGTCAAACACACAACAGAATCATAAATAAACACTTATTAGAATTGTAACAATAACATCAAGACTAACACTAAAAAATAATCACTGTGCAAAAGTTTCTTCGTACGTCTTCATATTCCAGGGAAAGAGCTACAGCGCGAACAGTGTCCTTCAAATCCTCGGTTCTATCCCTCACTCCTGCCATCCCTTCATCATCCACCACAATCATTTTCAGTACAAAGACCCTAGCCTAGTAAAACCATATATATATATATATGCTACACTATAAATCTAAATTTGAACAAGAAAGCATACAAGTCACTCAAGTGTGGAAGGACAGATGTGATCTTGTCTTTAAGAACGATACACAAACCCAGAAGCTTAAATATCTATTGTTGTTTATCTTTGCAACAGATACAAAAGAGTATACAACATTACTCATACAGATAAGAAATATTAATAAATATAGCATTAACAAAGACCACCTAAAACCAAAACTTTGATGCCTCTTTTTATCCCTAAACCCCTCTTTTGATCGAGGCAAGGAATGGCGAATAAGCCAGGGCTCTAACTCGGTCAGAAGCTGTCAAGTGGTGAATATGCAGAATGTCTGTTTGGAAGATAATGACAAGGTATTGCAGATGCTGCTATATCAAGGACTGTCAGCACATGCTCAGTGTAATTATGTATTCTTGTTATATGTATAAAAAGTTTATGTTGACAGGAAAATAGGAAGGAAAAAACAATTGAACAATAATTACCTCAAGTTTGTGTTTCAGTAAAATCAAGAATTAGGGCAGAACCACCATCCAAAGGAATATGAAGATGCAACTCCAATCCCCCCCAATTCCTCTGATAAATTAAGATCACAACGAAAGTTTACTTCTACAGAACCAGAGAAATTCAATGACGAAAATCTGAAATTCGTAATTCACGATTATGTAAAAATTAGATAACGAAAACGAACGAGGTTTATCAATCTTTACCGAGAATTGGTGAACCCTAGATTCAGAGAAATCTGGGGAAATCAGGAGATTGTATAGAATTTTCTTTTTCTTTTCTCCATTTATTTACCGTTATTTGTTTTACTTTTTACAAATATACCCTTTAAGTAATTGTATTATTACAACAAGTCGAGTGCATGCGTGTTGCACGTCGGCAAACACTAATCTTTTCATACTTATTTTTATTTCCACAAACTATAACACATTGAAACAAAATGCATGACAATGTGCCGTCAAAACAGCAAAAACAAAATGCATTTTAATGTGCCGTAAAAAAAAATCAGAAGTTAATCATTCAAGACAACAGTATCCAAACAGGTCATGTTATGAAGGAGAGCAAACGAACAGCAATAAAAAACAATCTCTGCGCCACATGATATACTCAATAACTGGTAATTTAAAGCGCAAAGTTGCATGTATGTCTTGACAAAAACCGGAGGAGTCTTATAAATGAATTTCTAGATGATCAAAGGCAATGTAAACTACTAAAACTGGAGTCATATTGTAATGATTTATTGACTGCTAATGCGAAAACTAAAATATGTAAGGATGTAGATGGTTAAGATAAATTTAGTTAAGGAAACACGGCTGCTGCATCAATGATATATGTAATGATGCAATCCTTCTAATTACGCTGGAGGAACTTGCGCCATATGTATAGGTCTAATGATAAGAGATATTGAAACTCAAACTGATCGTGAACTAATACTTGAAGCAACACACCTAAAGACAAAATTGAAAAAAAAATCAACAAACCTACATAATTCAACTGCAGCGTTATGTCTCTTTAACAAATTCTAGAACCTACCTAACAAACATGATTTTTTTGAGAAAAGGATTCTGCTACAGCAAATACCTAAATAAAGTGCCCCCAGATAAACCACCATTAAGAGTATATCAGAACATCAAAAATCAATAGCCACGAATTTTACAACAAATTCTAATTTTAAAAACATAAAAAAAAAAAAATGAAGGTGACATTCATCTTTTTAGGTTTGCAATTTGAGCTAAAGTTGCCCTAACTTGTAACAGTAACTAAAATAGAGGCAACACAAGGTATACAACTAATGCAAAAATTTTGTAGCTGTTCTAATCTTTTGCCGATAAGAAAAATAAATAAAGGAAATAATTTTCACACAGGATTTCAAGAGATCGAGGGTTGATAGAAAAAACTTTTGCCTGAAGATCTATGTGATCTCACTAATTAGTGAATTAATGTAGTGAAAAATAGAACTTATATTTACTGAAAAACATTGAAACTGATAAAAGAAAACTCTAATTTACTTACCGATGGAAAGATGTCAACGTAGATCAATTGGGGATTTCCACACCGAATTGCTTTAAAGATAGTTGATGAGGAGTTAAGACTGGGAAAACTCAAACGGTGATTTCAGTTGAAATACTAAGATTTGAATTGGTTGGGTTCAAGAAATTGAAATCTCAAAAATCGTAAGCATTTTTTTTTCAATATATCTGGGTTTATGTTGATCTATGTTGGTCGATATGGGGACGAAGAAAAAGAAAAGAGATGAAAGGAAAAGTTGAGTATTTTACCCCTCGTTATTGCGTAGGGGACGAAGACACAGTTGGAGAATATAAATTGCGTAGGGGTAATTTAGTCATTTAATCGGCCAGCAGAGAAAATAAATCGAGTATATTTAATGAACTTCCGTTTCTTTCTTCCCCAATTCGCTCTTTCTCTTAAACTCCACTCCGCTCCGCTGTATTTCATCTCGTCCACTCGCCCTTACAGGTACCGTTCTTCTCTCTCGCTTTCTACTTTAGCTCATTATTGAGTAGAGACTGAAATTCTTCTGTGATCTTCAATTTTGGTTAAATTTTTCTTAGTTATAATTTAGGGTTTAGAAATTGGTGTGAATCATCTGTTGAACCTCTCAAAAATGTCAATTACTTTGTTATATTTCTAAAATGTAACATAGATCTGGCTGTTGACTGGATAACTTTTGGTTTAATCTTCCTGAAATTTTAGGATTGATAGGGAGTTTTTTTTTTCTATGTTTGTTACAATTGATTTAGAATGTTATGGGTTCTTAGAGAAACCTAATGTTAAAGATACTTGTTGAATTTTTCAGTTTCGAAATAGTTGATGTTTAGGGATGAAATTTGGTAAGAATCAGTCATGTTTAGATAATTGCTGTACAAGATAATTGTATGTGGATCTTTGAAAGTCGCAGTAGAAATTACACGCAAATAGGTGGAATTCTGGTTTCTATCTATTTTCTGGATGCAAACTCTAGAGGAGAATAATGTTTCTTTTGGTGGTAATATAATGCTGTAGATGATTACTGCACGTACATCTTTAACGTTTCAGATGAAAATTACACACTAAGCTATATAGTAGGAAGGGTTGGGTTCATGAAATGGGCATGAAGTAAATCTAAGAAATGCGATTTTTTTATATATGCTGTATTTGTATATTTCGGAGTATGGTTTTTTCTATTTCTGCATGTTAGCTTGTCGCATGTTCATGTCTCATTTTCGTTAGTTCCAGGTTGTTTGTCATGTGGTACTAATCATCTTCATGTAATCCTATTAGTTTGTCGTTTATATATGCTCTAGTCAATCCCGCTGCACAAAAAAGCTCTAAGTCTATTTTTTGCTGTGTGTCTAATTGGTTTTCGTTGTGAACTATCAGGCTTGCTTTATTAGTGATTCTGATTCTATAGTTCATCTCTCGTCCACGCACCCTTACAGGTACCATTCTTCTCTCTCTCCTCTCTATAGTTCATCGAGTAGAGACTGTTGTTTGTGATCGTCAGGTTAAGTTTCCTATCTTCTTAATCATTTCAATTTAGGGCTTAGAAAGTGATCTGAATCATCTGTTGTACCCCTCATATATGATGTTTACTTTGGTAAATATGTAAACTATAACATAGATCTCGGTGCTTACTAGATAAATTATGGTTAGCTCTTCCTGAAATTTCAGGATTGATTGGGAGTTTTTTATGTTTGTTACAATTGATTTTTAATTTATGGATACTTAGAGAAACTTAATGACAAATATAGGTGTTGAATTTTTCAGTTTCGAAATAGTTAATGTTTTATGGATGAAATTTAATAAGAATCAGTCACTTGTAAATACCTTTTTTGGTTTATAGACTGATCAATCATTGTATCTGTCGTGTCGAGTGTGAGAATATGTATTAGATTAGTATCGAATGTAGTGCAGAAGAAAACAATAGATTTCTGGAGATATGTACCACATGTTTTAGCAGATAATTGTATGTAGATCTTTGAAGGTTTCTGTAGAAATTACTCACAAATACAATATGTTGCTATAAAAATTGGTGGAATTCGGGTTTCACTAGAAAACAAGTAAACTTTAGGGGTTTGAAAATGCAAATGAGATCTACAGTAGGAGGGGTTGGATTTTTTAAGCTTCAGGATGCAAACTCTATAACTATAAGAATATAATGTTTCTGTTGATGTTAATATCATGCTGTAGAAGATCACTGCATGTACAAATTTATTGTTTCAGACAAACATTACACACAGAAAATGTAAACTTTTTATATATGTTGTACTTCTATATTTTGGATTTTGGAGTATGAATCTTTCTTCATTTTGCATGTTAGCTCATCATGTACTTAATTCTATTTTCATAAGTTCCAGGTTGTTCGTCGTTTGGTACTAATTCTCCTCAAGTAATCCTTTTAGTCAATTGTGTTGCACAGAAAAGCACAAAACTATTACTTCTCTTGCTGTGTGTCTGATTGGTTTTGTTATCTACTATCAGGCTTTCTATATAAGTGGGTTGCCTCATAATTATATTTAACTGCTAATTTGTAGCAGAATTATGGGTTTGTGGACTCTATTGGAAGGTTTTTTGCTTCTTGCAAATGCGCTAGCAATATTGAATGAGGATCGTTTTCTTGCTCCTAGAGGGTGGAGCTTTGCAGAAGTCTCTGGAGGCAGGACAAAGTCGTTGAAGGGGCAACTTATTGGACTCATCTATGCAACTCAGTATCTGAGATTACCACTTATAGTTCTCAACGCCATCACTATAGTTGTAAAGCTCGTATCTGGGTGATACCAGTCAGAGGAAGACATGTATGAACGATGTGGTCTGTTGAACGTTTTTGTCACAACACTTGTTACTAACTTTTGCTTAGGAACTGGATTTGGTGTGTTAAGTTGATCAAGTAGTAGATCTGCAGAGAAGTGTAATTTCTCTAGTTATCTTTTGCAAGTAAACCGGCAAATGCATATTTTTATGACTCATTTTGGATACACAATATTTTATGAATTCATATTTCTTAACAACGGTAATGCATTGCTCCAGTGAATGCAAAAACAGTTTTAATTGTTGGCTCTTCTTTGTTCTTGAAACAACTCGTTATATTCTCCATATCTCTATTTTGTGTAAATTTTAAAGGGGCATCAAGGCAGAAGGTGGCTTTATGAATTTAGCAGACACCATGCTGTAGGGCATAAATGAAGCCATACCATTCAAGTATCAGAAAGCTTAAAAAATAGAAATTCCACAATGTCAGTGGAACAGATGAAAAATAAACCTCTATTAAAAACTAAAAATAGATCACATACAGTAGTAAATTGGGATAGACACACTTGAATTATTCTACCAAGTAAATTTGAAAAATATACAAGAGTGCAGCAGAATTGATAGTAAGTGATCTAATTGGTCCTTTTCAGGCTCGAATATTATACCTTCCATATTTCATATGGAACAATGACTCAGGAACTATGATTCAAAAAAGAAGAAAAATAACCCAGGTAACATTACTCCTCCACTGAAGCATAAACAGCCAGAATATCTTAGTACTTCGTGTATTCTTTCAGAGATCCACAAAAATGTTGTAAGTATTGGAGTCAGCTAGGATATCTGAATTCAGATTTAGTACTTCGTGTATTCTTCAGAGATCCGCAAAAATGTTGTAAGTTTTGGAGTCAGCTAAAATTAACCTCACGGCTGAAACCCCTGCAGCAACAGACATTACACTAAAGAATATGATATTAAGCCAATGCCACAATTTCTTTGGTATTGAAAGCTTATGCTTCTTCGCCATCAGGTACATATGATTGGCGAGGATAAATGTGAGTGGAAATGTGCTGAAGGCCCCTGTTAGACTCATGAAATCTCCGAGGAAAGGTAGAAGAGCTGACACTAAGGTGTTTACGGTCAGATAACCCCCTCTTACGAGAACTCTGAATGAGATATGGTTTAAAGAGAATGCAGTTCCTTTAGTTGGACCAAACTTTGTATCCAAGTATTCGTACATTGGACTCGCAAATATCTGGAGTATTCAAAAGAAAGGAAAACAATTGTTAGTTCAGTAAACAATCGTGAAGGTAATCAGAAAGGGGAAAAGAAAAAGCATTCCCTCCCAAAAACGAAACAACAAAGGGATGAGTACATGTAAAGCGATGACGGACTGCAGAAAGGCTGAAATGTTGGCAACTGCTTTCACCCATACCGGACCTGAGACATTGTTAAGGAGGTATGCTGAGGTTTCATTTCCGTAAGCCCAGTATCCCATCAAAGTAATGGCGAACATAGGTACAAGTCCAATAGTGAATTGAAATACTAGAGCTTTCACCATGTTGCCAACTACAGGCTGTTTCACTGTTGCCTGTTAAAACAAAATAAAGAAGAAAAGGATGAGAAGTTTACTAACACTTGCATCAACTTTGCAAAAAATAAATGAAGTATCAAGTTACAAGGTCGAAACTTTGTAATAGGCTAGAACAGTGAAAAGGGGTGGGTCTTCGTGAGAAAGATGACCCCAAAACTGTCATCATTTTTAGGCGTTCACCTTGTAAGTTCCACCATATATTACTAGTAGTCAGACAAGTAATATGATGCCTAACAGTCTAGGGGTGCATATATTATGGAAAATACTTAGAAATTTTAGTATATCTTGAATAGCTTAACTAATAACATGCATATCATTTGCTTGGCCTACCTGTATCTCCGGAAGCATTCCTGTATTGAAAGAGAAAAAGAGATTTGCAAATCCACCAATACAGGAGAAAACCTTGGTTGCTGTTGAACCCGGAATGTTGTAGTCTCTAGGTAAAGCCTTCTTCCCTACAAGAATAAAAAACTTGTTACAGAATAAGAAATTCTATCCACGAAAGTTAGCAATACAGTAAATCAAGAAACTACTTGATAAAAGCTCGCCAAAGACTAGATAATTGGAGTTGCAGTGATCGGAGGTGCAGTCCTAAGTAAACCCAGTAGGGAGGAAAAAAATATAAAGTGTGAAGGTATAAGAAGTAATTGTTGCTTTTTCAAATAGGACTAATAACAATTTTAAACTTATTATGAACAGAAGATAGTTCTTTTTGTCTTTATGTTAATGTTTCAGCCAATCAGTAAGTTTTCTGGCATATGCACAACTAGAAGAGATAATTTCAGAAGTACCTACCGTCGTTAAGCGCCAATACAAATGCTATGACGATGTATATGATACTGAAGAAATTTGAAAATCCTAGCCAAATCCTCAGAGCTGATAAATGCGGTACACCAAAGGCGAACAAAGCGCAAACAAACCCAGCTATAACAATGAAGTACGGGAGCTTCATTACATGATCATCCCTGAAAAGAACGTACATAGCCTGTGGACAAGAGAAAGAAAAGCTAAGATAAACAGTGCACATAACGTTATACCATCCTGTGTAAATAAGAGTAGCAAAAGCAAAATTCTATCTGATGTTTTGACTTTCAATTCTTCAGTACTGTGGGTTTATGGGACCACACACTTTGAAAAACAGAACACAGTAAAGTACAAAAGTAAGACAAATTGCATTTTTAAAACTCCGGTTAGCGGTCTTACCTTCAGAGCTTGACCGGCTAGAATGATATAACCAGTGTTAATCATGAATAGATTTATGTACTGCAATGCCCACGTAAGAGCATAAGCATTCTTTCCTGCAATTTATAAGTAGTATCGAGTTATAGCTAATAAAATTCTAGCAATCATCTCTTGCAACCAAAACACAAATAAACAATAAAACTCTCGGTGGCTAGTCGAATACACGTACCGTAGATATGGCCAGCAAGATCTCTGTATCTGATATGTCTCTTTCCACCAAGCTCGTGAAGTTTGGCAAGAAGAGCATTAGCATACAAGGACAAGGCGGCTGCAAAGACCAAACCAACTGTACCTCCTACCCATCCTAAAGGAACCATAACCGTGCCGGAATATCCCAATACATAGGCACTGTTTATACCAGTGGTAAGTATGAACGCTATTTGTAGCCATGAATCTATCCAATTAAAAACCACAACATTATAAACAAACAAAAATCAATAAAAAAATCACATGATTATTGAATTAACATACAAAAATCAAATAAAATTCACGAAAATAGGGTGTACATACAACAATGATAAGAAATTATTACTACCTTATTATTATCTCATAAAAATCAATAATAAGGAATTATTACCTTGACTAATTTGATGAGCAGTTTCTGGTACTTTAACATCTCCTCCACTCTCAATATCTCTTGATTTTCTCATACCAGAATCATAATCCGCCATTGCAATTTCTCTCTGCCTCCTCCTTTTTTTCTTCCTCCCTCAATTGAAATCAATATATTTCAATAGAGGTCGGTCTAAGAAAAAAAGGACAACTTATATAGAATTCAACAAAGGGATTTCCGTATAAGAAACAAATCCGGTTTCAGAATCCTGAGAGAACTAAGATACGTGAGATTTATGTTTTTCCTTTCTTTCTCAGGAAACGCAACCTTGGATTTGCGGAAATGCCAGACAGAGAAGAATTGGCGCGTCTTGGATTGTGTGAAACTCTATATGTGGAATGGCTAATGAATGAATGTGTATATATCAGACCATTAATGGCACGTGGCACATATGTCGCCGTATTATAGGTTTTTTTTTGTTTGTTTATATTGGGGGTTGATTAGTTTTGGATTAGTTTTTTTTCCGATCCGTCTAACTTTTCTCATTTAATAAATCGGTTGGTTAGAGAAATTAGGGAGAGGAATCGGATCATTGAAATATCTTTGTCGTTATTATTCTTCAGTCAACTTATATGGCTTTGTTGTAGAGAGGGATAAAGACTGTGCTCTCATTTTTTTATTTTTTATTTTTTATTTTTTTGACTTTACCGTTGAAATGCATGGCGTGTTTTTTCCGCAGCAATTTAAAATACGGCAATATGTGCATGATTGGGGGGGTTTAGTGGGAACCTTATAGTCTTTTCAATGGGTGGGTGGATGGTGCTACTTTGTTCTTGTTCTTCTTCTCTGATTATTATTGTTTAATCTTGTCACCCCTAATAAAGGGGTGGTTGCGGGCTCTCGACTGTAGAATGTAGTCATATTGTCATCTTTGATGGAAGGATGTTTGATAATGTGTTCTCACATGAGCTTTGTGCCGACCGTTGATATAGGCGGGGACCAGAATTAGCAGGGCAGGGACTAAACCGATAGGATGATGAACCTGATTGATTCGCCATATTCAACTCACCAATAACATCATCACTGTCACTGAGACGTTCTAATATCTCCACATATGGATAATTATTCAAAACACAATCTAACCCTCTACTACTAGCACCTGTAGCTAAAATATCGGCCACTCCATTAGCTTCTCTATATTTGTGTCTGATTACAAAACACTCAAATTCTCATTTCAGTCTCACAATATCACTCACAACAGATTGCAAGTATCATAAGGTGTGGCTTCTCCATTACAAAGTGTGATTGCATAAGTTGAATCACTTTAGACTTTAATTTTGTTACATCCTTGCTTTCTTGTCAGCACCAGACCATCACGAACTGCCACCAATTCAGCAACAGCGGTTGCACAATTGAAAAGTTAAGTTGCACAACAAGCAACAAAGCCCCAGCTTCATCCCGCAACACACCTCCAATCCCTGCATTATTAGAACCATCATATGCACCATCAGTATTAAGCTTTACAAAACCCCTACTAGGAGGACACTATTGTATACATATCTCTCTTGTTCTGTCATGTTGAGGATATTTCTTTAAAAAATTCATTTGTAAAAGTGACTCACAAATTCCCTCTATTTTTTTTTAATATAAAAAGTTAGACCCGAAGCCCGCTACCTACAATCTCAGGTAGCTAGGCAAAGAAATAAAGAAAAATCCCCCTACCCGATGCAGACGAGTTTCGAATCCAGGTTGCTGGTATCACCACCCAACGACTTTGCCAGTGTACTACAGTGACATCTGCTATTATTAATCTTTTTTATATCTTATTATTCCATTAAAAAAAATCTTTTTGATACATGAAAAAGCGTTTATGAGAATATCCAAAAGTTAATTTAGAATATTTTGTATGTAATTATCATGTTTTTTAAAATTCTTGTAATGTATTTTTTTTTATTAAAAGTAACAACAATATCTATTAGTGTCGACAACATACCTAGGCAATTAAATCTTATTGATTTGCTGTCAGCCAGTTAAAATAATTAAAAATTAATTTACTTCACTAATATTGATTAGTACAACGATAAGAATAAGTTCGTTACTTAGGATGATCTAGGTTGTTAATTGAATTCAATAACTAAAATAACCAAAAGATATATTGTTATGGTTTAACATCAATGTAAATGAAAGTAATGACAAAGATTGATTAAGAGTGATCGGGTAGATGAGATAATCGCTTAAGGGTTGTGCTACGACGGGCTCACATAATTGTTTCTAAATTATTCTCTCTGAAAAAGCAAACCTTTAAGGACTTTAACATGAACACACCCCGAGTTTTATTTCTATTATCGTAGTCCATAACGTCGACGTATATCCGAGTGTACAATACTACTCATAGAATAACCCTATGCATCGAGCAATTAGGTCTAATTCCCTAAACTCAATGGGTTTTATGAATTAGGTGTATCATTTTCCTCTTTCAGAATTTAGTATCCTCGAGTTTGATCGAAGACATAATTGTAATTTAGGAAGGATAATGAATGGACACAGTGTCCCGGAATAACGAAACATATTTCTAGAGGGTTAGTAAACCAAACCAAACCAAAATAGAATTATTTGGCCGACTTAAATCATCCAAAGTGGTAAATAAGGATGTGTATAGTAGCTCATTAATAAACATGCAAAGATACTTGTCATAACTACTACTATTGGTACTATAAGAACAATATTTGGAAACAATTAAGGTTTCTTATTGTTAATTGTCCAATTATGAGAGTAACCAAGGCATAATTTGTAATAGCTTTGTTGTTCATATATAGTCTAATGAATAAAATTTGTTTGACTCTTTTTATGTGTGTTTTTGTTATTTATTTTTGTCATTATTGTTTCTAAATTAAGTCGTTAATAGTTACCAAGGTGTAGAAATATTACTTATCGAGTTAGTATCAGAGCGTGGTTGGGTTTATTTTGGAAGATTTTTGTGGTCTCTAGCCTTCATCAGATTTCTTTACAAACAACTCAGTGAGTTACACGAAAAACAAGAATACGCTAAAATGAGAAGGAATCTAAGGAAACCCATAAACCTCAAGCGTGAAGAAACATAAACTACTGAAGAGAATTCGGTTGGTTAGAAAAATATATAAAGTCGATTCAAACTATCCTCAACGAGTTCGTTGCATGTATTTGTTCCAATATACCGAACTTGAAACCTTGGGATTCAGATGGAGATCGAGGATGAGGAAGAAAAAAACCAAACTAATGACAAAAAGGAGACATATTTGATTTTCATAAGGAGTCCGCACTACCAAAACCTCGTGGTAAGTCTATGAAACATGGTAAGAATTTGAATATCAATTCTCGTGTTGATATTCATCTTTATGGTGGAAAGATGGTACTGAAAAATTGGATGATTGGATAGAACTTCTAGAGACGTAATTTTTTTCTTTGAATAAAGATGAAGAGAAAAGATTTGTTTTGCGTCCTTAAAGCTTTCAAAACATGGTTGAAAGCTTATCAAAGGCAATATCTAATTAAGGAAGCATTGTCGTGGAAGGAGTTCAAGGAAGTTGTGAGGAAAACGTTTTATCCGGTTTTCTATCTTGGAGAGAGATAATTCAAGTGGCACAACATACGCCGGACATAAAACCAAATTGTGCAATAATATATCTTAGAATTCAAAATCAAGGTGAAAAAGCAAGGGTACCGAAATACAACCAACTTTTCGTTTGGGCTCGTGAGTCTTATGGTAAGATATGGACGATCTCAAAAATCAATATCCAAATCTGTTAACCGGAGTTAGGATCACAAGTGATCAGTCTCTAATGCAAGACAAGTCTTGGTGAGTCCCTCGAAAGGATTTGAGACAACCTCTACGGTTATAATAACGTAGTACTTGTGTTTTTTTTTAATTACATAATCATAGATATAATGCTGAAAATAAAGCACACAAGACACCAGTGATTTTTTTAACGAGGAAACTACAACATGTAGAAAAACCTCGGGACCTCGTACAGTTTGAACACCGCACGGTACTAACTGTCTACAGACGCTAGTCTACTATAAGACTTCGGTCTGGGATGTAGTATAGACCAACTCTAACCCTCCAAGTGAATTGACAATTGTCGCACTCCTTACGTCTCTAGATCCCCCACAGATCGACACGCACTTGATTCCGCTAGCTGATGTCCTTTACAGGCCTAGGAGTTGCTTTAACCGACATTAAAGGCTTATTGAAAATTCCTCCTTTGCAACCTCAATTGTATGTTTTGAACTGTCTTCTTCGGTTTAACATACGAAAGTGACTTCCTTTGGATTGCCCCAGGTCATACGGAAATCTACTTACAAGCGGGGGCTGACAAGTAAACCGAGTAAACTATGCCCAACTTGTCTCTACCTCAGCTGTGAAAAGAATCACTTAAGAGACTTACACAACTCCAGCTAACTATGTCTTACAACACCGCGTGCAGCCTACGTTCTTTCAGTTAAAACCCTGTAATCACGTAACAGTTCTTGAATGGCCTTATTGCAGAAGAGAAGGACCGTAGAATAGACAAGAACGTGATCAGGAAACCAAGGTTACAGGTTAATACGATAAATACCACAAAGGATAATATCTCCTACCTATGCTTCCCAACTCTCTAGAGAAGTCTTTGTAGTCGTTAGGTAAATCCCACAGAAGAACAGCTACCTAATAGAGGATGACTACCACAACAAGCTTACACCGAAGAGCAAAGAGTGTACGATCAATTCCAAAAAGAAACTTCACTTATGCTTGATGCTTGTGGTTTTCGTTCTTTATTCCTCTATTTATAGCTCTCAATAAGATAGGTTGCTTTGAGAAAAAACAAACAGATTACTGGTGCTACAAGTTAGCTAGTGCCCGTGTAAAACGAACCCGTTACTTAGCTTGCACACAAAGAAACCCAGGTTAATCTCATTTGGAAATCTTTTATCATTTATCTGCCTAGTAGTTATTTTAGAGGAAAAATGATTGAGTTGATATTCTGCCATTTTCCATCTCACATAAGCATAAAAGCCTACAGTACACTGAGCTGGGAACTGGAAGACTGGTTTGAAGACTCGGTTTTGCTGGTGTTGCTTGAAAATGGTGGCAGGGGTGATGTTTGTAAGCTGTTAGTTGAGAAGCCAGTGAGGAATATAATTTTGTTGCTCTTGTTGACATGGGAGGTGAGTTGCAAATTACCAGTTTGTGAATGCCTCATAAATTCTGCTCGATGGATACACGATTGTGGCAAGGTGTTAGATAGCATGAGAGGATATTTTTATTTTGCTGAAGCGTATGGATCCTGTTTTGGTACAATTACTCCTGATGTTCTTATTCTTTTTGGGTCAGTTTTTCTGGGTAATTATAATGGAAAGGTTGTGTTAGAGCTTGCTTTGCAACATGGATGCCAGATAACTCTGTTTTGGAAAGCCTCGACTATCTTTGTGCTGCAAATTATTGAAGCTTGTGCTAATGGTAAAAATAGCAGTAAGCTAGGGGTGGATGTCTGGTCGCAGTGGGTAAGAATGGGGGAACTTGAATATGCTTCTAAATTGTTTGTCCTGCTTACTAAGATGAGGAGAGGAGCAGTTTGTTTATCGCAGCAGAATTATGACAGTGGTGATTGTGAAGGTCAGTTGTCTCAAAGCTGGAACTGGAATAGTGGTGTAAGGGATG